>LOJH01046015.1:0-13483 GCA_001685095.1 Ellobius talpinus
GGGAGGGAGGGAGGAAGCTGCAGCAACAACAATGAAGACCAACAGCTGATGAGTGCAGTGCTTGACCTCAGCCTTTGGTGCAGAGCAGAGACTCACCATGAAGGAACATCCCAGGTCTGAGGTCCAGGAGAGAGGAGTTGGATTTATCCCCTCACCTTGGGCCATCCATGGCAGGGGGAGGTGACATCAAGATTTGGGCAGGCATGGTAGAAGCAGTTCCCTCACAGTCCAGGCACTGAAGAAGACAGAGACAGAGCCCATGTCTGGCTGAGAAGCCTGAACAGACACTCAGGTACCGAGAGTTGATTTTGCTGGGATTTCTCTGCCCGGGGCCCCCGTACTGCTGACACTTTGTCTCGGGGTTTGAACAGATGCCTGTCAATCAAAAGTACTTTAATGAACTGCCTTCCTTCGACACAGCCAGGTTTCTGAGAAACATTAACTGGTTACACGGTTGTATTTATGCAACTGCTTTGCCTGACAGAAGAACACGGGAGACAAGGCAAACTCCTCCATGGGTTAGGGAAGATGTATTTTGTTCATACCGTCAGCAGCAGAGCCCTTGTTTTTACACTGTGCTCTTCAAAACTAGCTTCATCTTACTTTATGTGTGAGGGGAAGGAATTGGCATAAACTATTACCACAGTCCATCCGTGTTACAGCTAAATCATAAGTAATGGTGACTCACACCTATACCTCACATAGCCAGGAGTAGGAAGGCTTGCCTCTACATCTACGCAGAATAACCAAGGAAGGACGAGATGGCACCTGTCTCTGGCCTCAGCCTCACCAAGTCCTCTCTTTGCAGGAAAAAAGGGAAATCTGCCGATGTCTTATGCACACATCTCTCTCTTCATCCCTCAAACTCAGCCTTTTTCACTTTTCTTTTGTCACTCTGATGGGTGCTGAGCAAAGATGCCCCGACCGGGGCATGATTCTAATCAGTGCTCGAAGGAGCTGTTCCCCCAACTGCTGGGAAAACCCAGATGCATCAGCCTGTCCCTGAGACATGGTGTAAATCTTCATGGAAGATTCCTGTGTGGGCTGCACTCAGAAGCACGTATGGGTTTCAGGAGGGGACAGTTGGGATGGAGAACCCATGCAGGAGTGAGGCTGGGGCATATAGAAGGATCTGCAAGCTTATCTCTCAACCGTTGTTCCTTCCCATAAGAAGCAAGCCACACAGATAAGCCGACACCATCGGTGACAGTCCCACCAGGCTGGGACTCATTTCCCAGCTGGTTCCCTTAAAGTCCACTCTCACCAACCACCAAGGTCACCTTACCACAGCATGTTACAAGGAGAGTCAGTGAGGCCAGGGCTACAGGTACTGGAGCAGAGATTTGGAATCTGGTGGCCTTGGAGGGAAAACCATATCCTTTCTTTGCCCCCAGTGCAGCTGTGAGAAGTTAAGAAACAGGGAAACTCTAACTGGAGCCCCAGGACATGTAAGGGAGGTACATCCTGAAGAAGGGCCTGTCATGAACATCTGACATGAACACTGACTGTGTGGTGGTATTACTCACACCGCCTTCGCTTGTCAGAGAGTCCTAGCAATTTTTGTGCTTCCAAAGATTCTTGAAATTGGTCCTGCAGCAAATTTCTTAAAAATTCCTTATAGAAAGGGGTTTAGTCTACCAAGTATGAGCCAAATCTGATGCAGTTTGTTTTCACTGGTCCCCGGTACCCACATGCAAGTCTATCCCCAGGCCAGGCCTGTCAGGCACAATACCCCAAATGATCAGGGAGGAACTAAAGACCCTGGGATAAGAAACTCTAGGAAGACATTAAAGGCCCCAAGCCTGCTTCCCAGCCCACATAGCTGAGAGAGGAGAGAAGGCTTTACTCTTCAGAGCCCATGACTCCAAGCAGAAATGACAGGGAAGAAAATGTCTCCTGGATTTGAGGAAGAATCTTCTAGTAACTGTCAGAGCTGTTTTTGGCAATCAAGGACTTTCCCGCCACCCCAGGAGGCCAAACACAGGAGGGAAGGTCCTGACTGTCAGGTTACCTGCAGGGAGCTCCCTCTTTCACAGGAAGGTGGTTCAACCAACCTGGACTCGTACTTCACCAATGACATGTGAGGTGAATAGGAATTAATTTTAAGCACGTGCAAGATTTCACAAGCCACCAACAGAGAATGATCAAAATGTGAATAGGCCTGGTTGTAGCCTGGCCAACTTTCCCCATGTGGACTCTTAGACTCAAGCTCCACAGTAACTATTTTATGACAAACTGAAAATGGCACCTCACTATCCTCATTGGATAAAGCCTTTCCTCGTCAGGATAACTCAGAATTCGCCATCTGCACTCCTTCCACCCAGCTGCTGAAAATCACAGCTCTGTCTCCATACTGGTCCCTGAGAGGAGCACTTTGGTGTCATCTTCCTGCACTTTGTTCTCTTGTGTGGTACCAGGTACAAGGATAGCCTTGGTTTACAAGGCTGAATACCTATATAAAATGTGTGTGTGTGTGTGTGTGTGTGTGTGTGTGTGTGTGTGTTAGACAAGACCACCCAGAATTCATTCACTCACTCTTTGGGCAGGTTTCCTGTGAGGAACACAGCAGTAGTAACTGGTTCTCAGTGTTCAGCTTCCCCTCTGACCTCATCCATCAGCCATAGCTGCAACCCTGACCTATGACCCCTACTTCTTCCCTACCCACCATTCTTCATTCGGCTTCTCTGATTTATAAATTCAGAGATGAGTGAGATCCTCCATATATTTTGAGTACCTCACCGAGACAGCTGCCCTCCTGCATACCCTGCACTGTTCACAGTAGTTAAGATTCAGAAGAAGCCTGAGTGCTTTTGACAAGTAGCAGATAAAGACATCATATCACACTTTAGCAAATGCACACACAGACATAGTAACTTGGATGTACAATAGTGTCTGTACTCACTTGCTCGACTGTAGTAACCACTTCACTGTGCACACACGCATCCAAACATCATCTGTACACAAAGTAGTCTCAGTAAGAGTGAAATGATATATTTCTTTTCAAAGGACCTTCATGATGTTGGCCTGCCATGCTTTGAAAGTAAAACATCCCCACAGGCTCACATGTTTGAACTCCTGGCTTCCAGTTGGTGGTGCTCGTTGAGAAGCTTGTAGAGTCTTTAAAGGTTGGAACCTTGTTGGAAAATTGTGTCACTGGTTCAGGACTTAGGGTTTTCTTGCCTCCCCTCCTCTCTCTTTCTTCTTTCTTCTGCTTCCTGGATGTAGATGCAGTGTGACCAGCCAGTCTCTCGCTCTTACCACCATGCCTGCCCTGCCTGCTGTCATTTCTTCCCCACCATGGTGGGTTGTTTCCCCCTAGAACTGTAAGCCAAAATAAACCCTTTCCCCTTGAGTGGCCCTCTTCAGGGCATTTTAGTCAAAGTCAGAAGAAAGGGAGGTGCTTCAGCACAGGTTAACTATCCATATTATGAAAATGCAAACTCCAAAACATTCCAAAATCTAAAAGTATTTTAGCAATGACATAAAGCCATGATGAAAAATGTCACATCAAATCTTATGAGATAAGTCACAGTCAAAATATACAAATAATGTGGTATAGAGTTACCTCCACCATATGTATAAAAACATATGAACACACACACACAAATGTATTGAATTACCTCTACCATATGTAGATAACATATGGTAGATAAAAACCATATGTAGATACATATCTAAAACATGTAGATAAAAAACCAATTAAATTCTATGTTAATCTCAAAAAGTCTCATTATATAAATTATGTGCAGAACCCTAAATAGAATCTGGAATAAAAACAGTTGTGTGCCAAGCTTTTTGGATGAGGACTACTCCACACAGGCATCATTTTGGGTTTTGACTGTGGGATTGTTTGAATCTATGACTATGTGAGTCAGGCTTCTAGCCCTGTAATAAAATTATTAAGCTTACACTGGGCATAATCAGAAGTTTTAGTGAGCCCAGGACTTAGCCCCTTTGGGCCTTTGATAAGACAGAACATTGGGACAGGAGCACATGAAGGAGGAAGCTGCTGTCTCAAGCTAGTCACAAAGGAGAGAGAGAAGGGGTGGGGAGCCAGGGCCCAGTGTCCTCTTCAAAGTCATGCTCCAGTGCTAGAACCTCCTTCCTGGAGGCCTCATTTCCTCAAACAGTGCCACGGATGAACACACACACACACCCTTGGTGCATGTTCCTTTAAGATTTTGGACACAACTACTTCATCAAAAAGTCATATTTGTTTCAAAATGAAGGGAATAAAGCTTGCTCCTGGGAGAATAATGGTCTTGGTTTCATAAATTGGCATTCTATGCTGACACTGAATTTGACTTTGCCCTTTGTTCTAGCTGACTTTCTGTTGCTGTGACAAACAGCATGGCCAAAAGCACCTTAAAGGAAGCAAGGGCTTATTCCACATTACAGCTCACAGTCCATCACTGAGGGAAGTCAGGGCAGGAATTCTAGATAAGAACTTAAAGAGAAACTGAAGCAGAGACGGAGGAGAAATGCTGCCTACTGGTTAGCGTTCAGCTGGCTCTCTTCCCCAGCCCAGGCCTACCTGCCTATAGATGGCACCACCCTCGTGTTAATCATCAGTCAAGACTCTCTCACAGACAAGGTCATCGTTCACTCCCATCTGGGCAATTCTTCAGCTGAGGTTCATTCTTCCCAAGAGACTCTAGGCTGTGTCAAGGTGACGAAACCAAAGCAACCCAATCTTCAAGCATTGCTTGTATCAGCAAATAGGCTGCTCACTTTTTGAGAGCCTGGTCCTTCTTTTCTCCAGAGCCACACATCATGAGAGGGCTCTTGCAACCTATCAGCTGGTTGTGACTATGGAGTCACAAGCCAGTCTGTATGAAAAGGTGTGTACATCCTACTAGAGTGTCACAAGGGTCCAGAGCCTCAACACAGTGCCAATGCAGTCAGTGTCTCCTGAACACATCCACATACTCAGGTGCTCTCGTATGGCTCTGGATGGGTCTCTTGGGATCCCACTTCCCTTGGAGGCAGGGTTGCAGCCAACTATAAAGAAAGGAAACCCACAGAATATGCTGTGCCAAATTTCCAGCATTTTGAGGTGCTATCTGCTATAACTTTCAAATAAAGCCAAACTTGGATCAAAATTTATTTCTTGTTGGAATTTTATCCTAGTTATAAACCCTATTGGGGCTTGAAAGGACCATGACATTGAATTTATTCACACTGCCAGACAGAACACCAGGGAGGGGGTGCCCCACATTTGTTGGTTTTTATTTTATCACCACTACATTGGGAAGTTAAATGGCTCCTGCTTCCTAAGTATGCCAGAATACATGCTTAATTTGGTTCTCTTGCCTAGGACCACCATTGCGATAAACATCCCTCCCCCAGGCTCTTTTTGAGTCATGATTTGATGACCCATACTTTTCTTGATTTAGCTATGCTTCCTTGATCTGAATAGTAATGAAGAGGCCTTGATAAGCAACAGAAATGACTGCTGGCAGAACTTTTGACAGCTACTCTGGAAGTCACACCCCTAAATGCACATAGGGCTTTTAAAACCCTTCTGGCTCATCCCATCCCTGAATCTTCTCAGTGGGTACCAAACCTGATGATTTAAACAGGGAAGGTCTATGACCTGACCAGGCCCTCAGCCAGGGCTCCCAGAGGGCAGTGGACAGGCATGTTGCTGGGGAAACATCCAAGCTCAGGATGTCCAGGTCAGGGCTACTGACAGTTGTCTTGCCAACACTCCAAAGGTGTGATAAATGGAGAACACCCTGTGTCAAAGACTACATCTCTCTGGAGGAGACTGGTCATACCTCATGAGAGCACTACCAGCCACCTGAGGCTTTTTCTGAACTGGCTCTGAGATGTCTCATGTAATTCCTTCAGAAGGTATCTCTCCCCTTGGCTGGGATGTCACTGTGGAGACACAGGATGAAAGAGAACCCACTTGGCCCCCAGAAGGTGAATCTATTCCCTGCATATGATGTCTGCTGCTGCACCCGCGAGCTTCAGTCAGCTAGGGCGCGCATGCGTGCCTAGAGACTGAGGCAGGTGCAAGAAGTGGCTCCGGCAAACGCTGTCCCCAGTCACGCTATATGTACACACTGCCCTCAGTTCCTGTCCAACACAGAACACCTCCCAGAGACCGTCACATTTCCACACAAAGGAAGCTTTCGAGGCTAATGAGCAGATAGAAGGCAAGCCTTGAGCCTGTGATGAGAAAATTACATCCTAGAATGCTTCGCCCAACACACAATTATAGTATATTTAACAACCCAGTGGTGTCGAAACAAGCTAGAGCCAGGAAGCCAGTTAAACTGCCCCTGTGAGGGTGAAGCTGCTAGGTACCATTACAGATTGAAAGTGCTTTCCAGCCTCACAACGCCTTCAACCTCTGTAGCAGTGAATGGCCTCAGGACTGAGCCCTGAGAGATGGAAGGGGACCTAGGAGTGGGGCACCCCTTAAACGGTTTCTCATGCCTGCTGACCAAGGACAGCGTGGTACAGGAGTTGAGATAGACTATGTGTAGGGGCTACTTACAGCACCAATTAGCTAAAAAAAAAACTTGCTTGTAGGGCCACCCCATTGTTATGACTCTGGTCACAGATCAAGGTGACTTTTCTAAAGCTTCTAAATGTCTTAGAGAAGACATTTGTAGTCACATGGGATCCCCAAACAACTTCCTTCCTGAAAGTTTCCTTTTTCAACAGTAAAGAACCCCACCAGAGACTTCATGTGGCACTTTGATGCTGAAAATCAGGTTTTATATATAGGGCTGATACACGAGCTCAACATTGTTTTAATTGAGGTTTGCATTTTGTTTCAATGTTGTCAAACAATTAACAGCAGTACAAATGAAATGAAAAAAATAAAACACAAAGGTCCCTGAAAAATATCACAGCTTTGTTGCTTTCTTGATTAAAGACCAGGAGGACAGTGTCTGGCTGGTTCTCCATTTTCCCAGCTCTTCCATGCTTCCTTATGCATGGTGTTTGCCAGGACATTCATGAGGACAGCAGCATAGTGGAGCCATGGAGACCAGCATGCCTTTCCCAGGCTTAGAAGAGAATGAACTCCTTGAAAGCATCAGCAACCACCAACCTCAAAGTCCACCATCAGCCCAGAGTGGCTGGTGCTCCTACCAGGCACAGAGACATTGTATAAACTGAACCCAGGCTACTTCTTCCCTTTCCTCGCTGGCTAAGTAATCAGCAGGAGGCTGCAATCTTGCAAGCTATCTGGGCTTTGTCTTTCTCTCTGCCACTTAACATTTGTCCGATTCACTACAAAGACTACTTAGGAGTTTTCTCTGTTTTACATCCTGTTTATTTCAAAGCTTCTCGGGCATATGACCTTGTCACATCTGCAGGTCATCAGGCAAACATGGCTAGTAGTAATTTCCAACTCTGAGATTTTATTTTCAGTGGAGGAGGAGGGGACCAGCAGAGTTGGCTAGCTGATCAGGCTGCCAGCAGCAGAAGAGTTCCTGTGTATTTGTAACTGGACCTAACTCACTTTTGTCTTGAAAACGGATCATTTGATTTTAGTTCATACACAAATACTTACAGGAAGAATTGGTAGGCCAGGTGAGCTGGGGGGGTGGGAAGGGGCGTGTTCCCAGCGGTGATGTATGGAGCATCTCAGTTCAGTCTCCAACATTTGTACTTTTAAAAATGTGAATGAGGTGAATTATGATCTCGAACTTCAGAACATCCTGATGATCAAGAGAAGTTGAGAGCCCTAGCGACCATACCTTGGGTGCACATGATAAACGGGCTGTAGCACCCACTTTGGGTCTAGGAACAAGTCAGAAGATGGGTTGACCGTCAAGTTACATACCCAGCTAATGGGAGTTCCATGAACGATTCTAGGACCCACACTCTCTAAGTGATTCTCTTCACTGCAGCTACTCAGGCCTGAGCCCTAGCCATTCTCGACAAAGCAGCCAATCAGATATCCGATAAGCACAACCCAGACTCAAGGAACCAGAGAACCCCACCCTCTCTCTCTCTCGTCTATGCTCCATAAGTCATCAGATTTCCTCTTCAGCTTTAGACACGCTGATATCCCATGGACAGATTCTGGCTCCCACTCTGTATCCATGAAGTCCCATCACCAGGCTGGATCACAACAGTTTCAACTGCTGATCCGGGCAGAAAGGCTGTAGAATGAACCAAACCGGTGAGATAGTGTTTGGTGGTATAAACCAGTGAGCAGCGGCTTGAAAGGGCCATTGATCCGGGATCCCAGCATTAAACCAGTCTTTAGGCCCAGCACATCACTGTTAAGAGTGGAATGCTAACCACAGATGATGGAGAAATCTTCAGTCTTCCTGGCTAGGGGTGGCTGTCATCTTCAGCATTCCACACAGTTCCCAAGCTGCTTCTCACTTGAATACCATATCTGAACAATTTGTGATCAGTGCTAATGTGGATTGTGCCCAAAGTTCAACTTCACAAGCCACATGATGCTCCAGGAGCCACTTGGTGCTCCACAGGCGTGCCCTAGAAGCTTTACGGTACCCACCAAAACAACTTGAAGCAAGAAAAAGACACATTCCCTTATAAACAAATCAGTCAAAAGAAAATTGCAAGAGCTGTTTTGTATTCAAGGAGGATTCTGTAGCTTTTAAAAATAGACTTTTTTCTGTAACAAGAACAATAACTATTTTACAAAGGTTAGTAACTCTAGGCCCCTAAATCCAAGGAACATCTAAATGTACCAGGCAAGGGCTCCTCCTTCTAATTCTAGCCCTCCATTTCCCCATTAAGTTGCTAACTAGGTCATTAGCTAGGGACCTGCAGCAGCTCCCATCAGCCCACGCCTGCTTGCTTATCAGCTGGATCCTGAGTGGGAAGCTGGGAGTGATGGATAGCAGGCCTGCTGGGGGTTCATCTTCTTTCCCAGGGCACTGTCTGGGGATGGTACCACATGGTTCTGTCTGGGATGACAGTAAATAAGCACTTGGCAATTTTCTTTAGAGAGATGGATAGAGTTTGAGCCCCTATAGTTATGGGGGGTTTATAGCACATTTTTACACAGGATTCAGACTCAAGGAACCCAGGTCAAAGGACAGGAATTGTACTAATGTCCAATTAGAGTGGGAAGGAGCAACTCTTTACTATAACAATTACTGAACACTGGCAAATGTGCTAATCTCTATGTGTCTATGAGCACACATGCTGCCCTTGTCAGGGCATCAGAAGACATTGAAACCCCCATGTCTGTGTTCCTGGGCTGTAGTCTAAGGCAAGAGGCTAGAAGGCATGAGGAGCTGTCAAGGATCCCAGGCTTGGCCATTTTTGAAAAAGCCGGGAGTGAGCAAGGCCCCTTCTGAACATGGGCATTCTCCATCAGTGGGTCAGCTGGTGTGGTATGTTCAGCAAGCCCACTCCTACTGAAACCCAAAATTGCTGACTGCTAGAGGTACTGGGAGCGAGTGTTAGGGAGTCAGTGTGATCAGACTTCACTTCTAGCTAGAGTGGATGATTCTCATTGACAGCTGCAAAGAGTTAAAACCCGTCAAGACTAGAGCCCAGAGCCCTGCCCATTCTGTCTTCTTCCCTGGTTCCTGCCTGCCTCTACAGCTGTTGCCTATCCTCCTCCTCTAGTGTTCCTCACCTGAGGGACCCTCCATCTGGAGAGTTGTCCAGAACTCAAAGTTCAATACAACCTTCATCATGCCTTTCCCACATGCACCCAAGATTAACCAGGTACCAAGTTCTGCACATCCTAAATCACAAGTAAGCCTTTGTTCATCAGTCAGTCCCTTGTTCAAAATGGGATCCTCTATTATTGATCACAGAAATCTGTTTACACAGGAGCCAGCATGATGGTACTAAAACAGGAGCCTAGACCTGGGGTCCCTCCAACTGATTCTGTGTGTGCATCAGAGAAACATCAGAATGCCTGCAAATGAGTCGCCACATGTCTCTGGGGTGACCGATACCTTTGTAAGTCAGCTCAGTGTGGGTACAGTGAGGTACACACTGGCAGATGACAAACCTCCAGTGGAGTGTACCCTGCCAGTCTGACAGCCCTCCCTCCAGCAGGATGGGAAGCTAACCCTCTTGCTGCTCTCAGACAGGGAATCTAAGGGTCTAGGTGCATTCATGTTCCCCCTACCAAGACCACTCTTTTCCTCCCACAGCCCACCTGACTGGTCTCCACCGATCTCAGTCTTCCAGTGTCCTGTTTCATGCTAGGCCTTAGGTCACAGCATCCATGGCCTTGGGCCCTTTTCTCTGATGTCTGTTTCAGTTTGTTTCCAGAACTTTCCCATGTGTTTTCGATCCTTGGTTTGCCACCTCTCCTTCCAGGAAACCTTTCTTGCTTCTGGGCCAAGGGTACTGCTTGGCATTTTCCATCATAGAGCAAGTCACTGTATAGGATTGGCTGTTTGTCTCCTTGTGGACAAGGAACATCTCATTAATGCCATGTTTTAAAATTTTGTCATCGCTCCATCAATACCAGTTATTCTAATAGGAGTGGCAATGACAAAGACCAGCAGCTTCAGCAAAGCCACAGCCACAACTGAACTTTAGAAAATTGAATACTAGTGAGAGGCCAGCTAGTTCAGATTCCTCCTTCCAGAAATATCCACCGTGCTTAGAATGTGGGGTTGATCCATCTGCCTGAGAAGATGAACACCTTCACTGGGAATCCTTGGGTCACCTAAGCCTGTGGCTGTGGGCACATTCCCTGAGGGATGTCCCAGGGTGGGAGCAGGGCAGGGTGTGCTATATCTAGATACAAGAACTGTCAGAAACCTGTAAACCAAGGCGCTTTGCTGTGGCTCAACGTCTTGTTCTGAGGTCTGTTCTTCATGCTGCATATATCTTTGTGCCTTGTCCTCAGGACACCTGCTTCCTAGGGCCAGGCCCAGGAGGACATAACTGGCCATCTTCCTAGAAGTACAGGGCCAAGCTCAGGTGTCTGAACCGTGTGTGATGGCTACACTGACATCAGCAGCAGGTCTGCCTGACTTCAGAACCCTAAGGATGGATTTCATCTGTAGCTCCCAACTCCTCCTCAGAAGGATGCTCATCTCTTTGGGGCAGTCGCATAAAACAGTCCCCCTTAACCTTTCAAAGAGAGGGGCTGCCTCCTTCCACACCTTGTCATTGGGCAGAGTATGCATGACCTGCTTCATGGCCAGCATTCAATACTCATAAAATTGAGGTACACATTGTGCTTGCCCTTGGGGCTGATGTGCTGTTAATGAACTTGATCTCTCTCTCTCTCTCTCAAACCTTCACCCTTCTCCGTGTCTCTCGGCTAGTGTGAGACTCACTCGGCATCTGCCCAAGGCCTAGTCAGCATTTTTTTTCCACAGGGTGGTCAGCGCTGACCAACAAAACCTGTTGGACTTGGTCTCTCTGCTAGTTGATGGGGTCAGCAAGGGCTTCTTCCCTGAGTCTGATACCAGCTGTGGGTCTAGCTTCTCCCGAGGCAGCAAGCAAGGTTGGAGATGTAGGAGATACACGAGAGCAACTTATATCTCCTTGCTACTCAAGGCCAGGGGTTTTGGTGAGCAAGATTCTGTAAAGAGAGTCACAGCCTGTTCTCCTGCTTCATGGGGAATGTGGACTAAACTCAGGTAGTTAGATGATCTTGGCAGGAGACTGTCCATGATGATGTTGGGAAGACATGCAACAGCAGCAACAGTAGACCTCACCCAGACGTTTACAACCTGTCTAGAGTGACTCAGCTCAAAGAAAGAATGGAAACATCCAGGAGTAGAAGATATATTCCACCGACATTCCCCAGAGAAGATTCTGTGTGCCTGGGGGACACTGGGCAGGGACAAGAGAGAATACCAAAGGAGCAGACTTAAGGGGCAGGAAGCTCAGCCACTGGCAGCCAGCATACAGTAAAGCTGGTGACAAGACTCCCTGTGGTGACTTTTATCAGCTGCCTGAGAGGATATGGCAAAGCCACCCACATGAGACAGAAGCTCTGATTTAAAAGCAGAAAGCAGACTGATTCCTTTTTCCACGTCTTGTCCACCCCAGCATGTCTCCAGGCCTCCTTTGCCTCCTCCCCATCTTCCATTCTCTACTCAGAGGCTGACTAGCTGTGTTCTTGTCCGGCTTAGCCACCGGCCCTCTATCACTCCTGCATATGAAGAACCTGCACGACCTCCTCCAACCCTCCTTCTGCTCCCATCCCATGCTGCTTTCTCCAAGACTAGAACACTCTGATCCCTAGCACTGGGTCCCTTCTCCTAAGTACTGTGGGAAGAAGGGGAACAAGAAGCCATGTGGGTCCAGGAGAAGGAAAGGCAGCAGGGTACCACTCGCAAAGGAGCCACAGCCCCCACACATGATTTGTTCCTGTGTATTCATGGTCAGGCTGAGGGACATGTGGAGAGTCAGAGGAACACACGTCACTGTATCACCATCCAGATGTTCTGGTGTGGCTGTTCCATGTCAGGGATGCTTCAGAAAGCAGTAACACAGAAGAAAAGCAGCCACACACATTTGGAAATCACAGTCACACCACTGCAATGAGCTCACATGATCTCAAGGCAGAATCATTTCAGAGCTGAGCTGATGCGCCAGGATGCTGGATATGCCACCACAGGCACGTCATCTTTGTGATGTGTTTGTCATTTGAATGGGTCTGTCTCTGTTTCCCCTAGGCTGGCCAGGCCCAGAAGGAGACAGAAATAAATCAGCAGGACATTATCTATTTTCTACAGTGTCAAGGGATGTTCCCCATGATGGGTCTGGAAGGAAACTGATTTGCCTCCTTTCTCAAGCAGCAGATGCAAAAGTGTGACTGAGCTTGCTGGGAGGACAAGTGCTGAGATGGAGATACAGCTTCCTGTGCTGGAGCCCCTAGCTGAGGAGTGCCTGCTCCAAGTTCCTGCCTGGCTCAAAGAACGTCTGAAGAAATGGCTTGAAGCTCATGCCACACTGTGAGGAAATATGTGGGCCCCTCAGAGACCTCTGATGAACCCGCCATCAAACCCCATGTGCCCCCAGCTCTATGTCCCATCTCAGGGATCCTCACAGTCTGCCTTCCCTTCTCCCTCCCTGAAATCCAAGTAACCAAGTCTTTTCTCTATTCACCATTACTGTGTTACTTGACACAGCCCTTCCTGTTCAATTTTTGGCCCAATGATAGATGTGCCACCAAAGGAGGGATTCACATCCTTCAATGAGGCAGCTTAGGCCTGAGCAGGTGGATGTTGACTGATGAAGATCATGCCCAGGGCCAGTGGATTCTCTGGAAGAGGTGTTTTAGAAGGATTTTCCCTGGTCTCCTCTTATGTGTGGAGTCACTGAGAGAATTGGAGATGGCTTGATAAAATCTACTGCAAGCTATGAGGATAGTGTCATCTTCTATAGGTTGAAGCAACTCCTGTATGTACCCCATCTTTCAAATGTCATTTCATCTTATTGCCCTGGTTGAACCTAAAAACATGATCCACTGCATCTGAATTCATGGTCCAGTCTTGTAGTGATAGGGGGAGAGGGCCTGCTTTTCGTCCTGCCCGGCTCCCGCACG
>LOJH01046016.1:0-13483 GCA_001685095.1 Ellobius talpinus
GGACCCAAACACGTATAACCTGTTAGTTTTCATTAGAGGCACCTGGCAGCCCTATTCAGCATGGGTACTGTTCCTAATAATGGATCACGAGCAATTGGACACAGACATAAGAGAAAAGCCTCACGACCATTAAGTCCTGCTGATTTGTAGAAGCCTGCTCTTGGGTGAACCATAAGCCGAAGGGAAAGCCTGAGTTACAAAAGATGCAGAGCAAAGCTTCAGAAGACCAAGCAGGACTCGTTTCTTAGGTAGGAAACTGGGATGCATGCTATTAAACAGGACTTCATACAAACGTAAAAGCCTCTCTGTGAAGGGTGATATTTAGAGTGTGAAGGATCAAGCCACAGAACTGGGACTCATACTGCACCCAGAATCTGAAAATAACTTATAATTCAGCATTTAAAAAGGCAAGTCAAGAAAAAAATTGAATTGCTGCCAAAGAAACAATACCTTTAATTAATATGCAGAGAAATATGCTGATTGGACACCATAAATGTAAATTAGAACCACAAGGAGACAGCATATCTACCAGACTGACTGAAATCAAAGAAATGAGAACTTATAATGATGGATGATGGCAAAGAAACAGCCACCATTTACAAAGGTTCGTAAGCATCTCCTAAGCTCAGGTACATGAATTCTGTACTCCCCGTTGAACTGCCCTAGGCATTTAAGCAACCTAAATGACATCTGGGCATGAATTTCTCCAATGTCTACACACAGTTTCTACCAGTGGTGTTTCTAAACAATCTCAGCCCAAATCAAGGGACCTGTGATTTCTCTGCAATGGGACATTCCTGCCAATAAAGGGACTGGTATGTAGACATTGTGACAGCCAACAAGATGAGTTAAAACAATCTGACACAGACACCAGCCATTCATAATGCATTCTGGAAAAGACAGCCGGGCTAGAGGAGTTCTGGGGGTGTTGAAACGATTTAATTGATTACAGCTAATGACTGTAAAATGACCTGTAAAAATCTACTCAGTTGCATACCTAAAATGGGGATTTTACTCATATAGCTTTTAAAAGTCTGAATTTGAAAATGGACATACTACTTAAATCTGCTTCTCTATAGACTGTGTTTTTATACCCTCCAAAACTGGTTGATGTTTAAAGTGTTAAGTGTATTTTGATGAAATAGGTAATTTAAAATGTATCACAAGTTTAAATATATGAAATGAGTTTGGAAGTAGCTTGATAAATCTAGTTTTTAAATTCTTAGTGTTGTAATTTTATTATGACTTCAATCCCCCAAGACTTGTAATTACTAAACAATACATTGTTCTAGAATCTAGAAAATAAAGAAAACAAATAACAGACAATATGTAAAGGAGACCAGCTCTTCATCTACCCTGTGTGTCAGTCTTGGTATGAGAGGCTGGTAGCTCCATTACATTGAGATGCTGATAAAAATGCAATTTTTGTAGAGTTGGGAAAAAAGTTTTCAAGATCTGGATTTGTTTTCCCCTTCCATATTTTAGTATGAGGTAGAAACTCTGATTTGGAAGCATATCACATTGTTTAATGTATTGTATTTTCTAGTAGGGTGTGCATATTGTTTCTTTAGTTACTCACTGTAAATTTCCTTCTTATTCTGTTGTGTCCTCTGGTGCAAAACTCTGACCATTCTCTTTGTGCCTTTTGAAAATATTCCCCCAGCCGAGAACTCCAGCCTCCTCTACTCATGTGGGCAAAGTCCTGGAGGCTTTTACTATCAGCTTCATGTAATTAAGATGGCGCCTCTCTCTGAAGACCACCATCTGCATTCCAGGTCCAGTCTGCTTCAGACTCTTTCAGGTACTAAGATGTCAGCAGCCTTCCTGGGTTCTAGTTCTACTTCCATATTACCTGTTCATGTTTCCACAGACCTCTCACTACAGGACAAATTTGAGTCAGCAAGATAGTCACATGTTGAGTTTCATTTTCCCATGAGATTTCTTAGCTAATAGATTCTGAACCACAAACAACCTTTTTATTTTCTGCTAGAATCTTTATCATTCATATCTCTCCATCTACTATGCCTTTAGGCTTTTTCGTTTACTCTAGCTGCTATTTCTGAGACCCAGGCACTTCTTATTTGGAGTCAGACTCAATTTCTTTGGTGGGGACACTCAACTCTTAAAGCATTTGTGGGCACCTTTACATTTCCCATTTTGAATTTCCATCAGGCCCATGGTGCTAATTTCTCACCATGACTGCAACCAATATCTATTTTCTTGATTTTGACTCTCACCCTGGGAATACTGCTGTGAGTTACAGAAAACCAATGCGATGGCTGCTCAAAGTAATGCCATACTGTGCCAGCAGGGTCTTCCTTCTCATTCATGCTTTTTAATCATCTTAATGAAACCCCAAGCTCTTGGTAGCTTTCCTACCATTCTGTTCACTAAAACAATTGGTTTTACGTTCAAAACTATTATCATAAAACTATTATCCATCTAAGCACACCATAAGCCAATGTAAATACAAATAGAATATAAGTAAAAATCAAATAATTTATACTCACTTAGAAATAGGATTGACACTGGCTTCAATAATGGCTAAACACTTACAGCACTTTATGTTTTCTGGAAATTCTTGTACACCTAAAAAGTTAGAAAAAAAAACGAAGACATGAGTTCATGAAGATATCCCAGCAAGTTTATCAAAGCTCTGTGTCCTACAGTGAGAACAAACTATCAAAACCACCAAGTTTGTATCTAAACTCCATGTAGGGCAAACATTCAAGCAGAGATGGTAACTGAATATGACAAAGCCACACAAAAAGACAGGTATACACACAATTTTCCTTATAAAATGAACATAAAATAATACTTTAGGATAGTCATAGCTGGAAGCCACATGTAAAATCAAGGATAACCGTATTTGGCTCTTGACCAACTCTCAGGCATGGAAATAAAAGTACCCTGGTAACACAGTTTGTTGTAAGGATTCTGACTGTAAAAACAGCAAAGGCACATCCTCACTCCCACCACGGGCTTTTAGCTGAGAACACGGAACTGTTTGCCCTCCCCTGTAAGAACACCCCAAGCTCACTTCTGGGAATCTCTGGGCATTCAATCTTCTTATGTGTAGGCTGGGTTTGGAGTCAGGCTGAACTGACCTTCACATGAGAGCTTTCACTGGTCACTAATTACATGGGACATTGAGTTTTATAGGCAAAATGGTATGTTTGCTTTTAAAAATGGGCATTTTCCTCATTCACAAGCAGCAAATGACATCAGTCAATATTTATACCCCAATTGAGGACACTATGCTGATACTTCTCCAATGTATTCATTTCAGTAAATGTACCACAAAATCTAACTTGATTATATTCACAAAATTATTGGAATAAAAAGGCAAACAGCATTTGCACATTCTGATCTCAAGGCATTTTAGAGATAAAGCTTTTAGCATCACAGAATTAATAAAATCTGTATTAACAAATTATTAATTACTTGAAGAAGACAGATACAATAGGTTATGTAGTTGATACATCTAATTAATTCTGTTCTTTAAACTCTCGGCTTTTAAAACATGAAGTTTTATGTTTTACACTGGGTCGAGCTCTTGAAGTCCAGTCGAGAGGGAAAAGGGATCATATGAGAAGGGGTGGGGTAGGGTGGGGTCAAGATCATGATGAGGAAACCCACAGGGACAGCTGACCCCAGTTAGTGGGAGCTCATGGACTCTGGACTCACAGCTGGGGGCCAAACTAGGCCTTCTGAATGTGGGTGACAGTTGTGTGGTTTGGTCTTTCTGTGGGGCCCCTGGCAGTGGGACCAGGTGCATGAACTGGCTTTTTGGAGTCCATTCCCTAGGGTGGGATACCACATTCAGCCTTGATGGGGTGGGGTGAAGGAGCTTAGTCCTGCCTCCACATGATATGTCAGGCTTTATTGATTCGCCGTGGGAGAGCTTACCCTCTCTGAGGAATGGATGGAGGGAGGGGGGAGAAGGTGGTAGGAGGGAGAGGAGAGAGAGAACTGTGGTTGATATGCAAAAATGAATAAAAAATATGAAGCTTGAACATTTTTTAATGCTCCTGCTTTGGGCTGGGGTTGTAGCTCTGTGGGCAAAGCGTTTACTGAAGTGCAGGGAGTCCTGGGCTTGATTCCCAGCACCACATATATAAGGTATAGCGATGCATGTCTTCAATCCCAGCAAAATTGGGAGATGGAAAGAGAATGGTCAACCTTGGTACTTAGTAGTTCAAGGCCAGCTAGGGCTACAAAAAACCTGTCTCAAAAGGAAAAAAAACCTCCATTTGACCATCATGCTTGTTCATCCTTCTATCAGGAAACAGTACGTATAAGGTAATAAAGAAATCTGAGATTAATTAATTTATCATTCATACCTCGTATGAGGAGGAGAGACAGAAAATCATGAATAAATGTCTGCTTAGGAGGCTTAATTTTTTGCTTTTACTTGGGTTTTTCTATCCGAGGAAGATAGGATACCCTGAATAAAAGCCACATCATCTGCCCAGGCTCATATATGATTGCATGTAACACATTTATGTGCCGAATTCCATGGGTAAACTCCCAATGAGCCAGAGATTGATACTGAGTGTCCTCCTCAACCTTCCTTCAGCTTATTTTTTGGGAAAGGATCTGTCACTAATCCCAAAGCTCACTTATTTGGCAAGACCTCAGGTACCCTCCTATTCCACATCTTTAGTGTTGGGATCACAGCAGGCCACCACACCTACCATTTTAGGTTGATGTTGGGGAGCAGAGCTCAGAGTTAGCTATTTGAATGGCATCCCTGCCCCTTAGAGAAGCTCTTAAGCTTGTAATTAAAAGAGCCTTCAGCGTTCTCTAACGATAAAAGGGCTTCTGAAGTCAACCTGTGTTTTTAAAAATGGCTTTAAATGTATGTCCAAGTATGGAAAAAACATTTCTTTCTGAACAGAAGTTACGTTTGGAACCCAAATGTAGGAAAAAAAATCTCATCATTATTAAGCATCGAGCTTAACAACAATAGAGCATTGGTCCCCGAGTCTATAAATAGACACCACCCAGAGGGAAACCTACCTGTGAGATTTCTGTGACATGAAAGTTGTCTTCCCATCTCATTTTCCTGATGTTTGCTTTATTTGATGTAAGTTTTGCTTGACCTCATTATTTTCTCACCCAAACCCAGGTCTAAATACCATCTATATAGGGAAATTTAAATTATAACATTTACATGAGGATTTATTCAACTAATCCCCTTACTTCTTAATGACGATTGTTGTAGCTTACATTGCATCTTAAATTGAACGAGACTAGAAAAAAAACAGAAAAAAGAACAACTAAACAAAATAAAATACCACTGTGCATGGTTATGTGTTAAGGACATTGTTGTTTTTGTTTTAATATATTTTTAATTTAGGTTCCTGAAGAAGGGGAACAGTCACACATTTAACAGGTTTTCCTGAGTGCTTGCTGTGTTGGGAAGTGCTGAACTTTGAGGAAACAGATGAGGGAAAAGATGGGAAAGATGGGGGATTCTTTTTATTTGTGAGTTTATATTTTATCAGGTGAAAAACATATATGTAAATGTAAATATATACTGTGTTTTAGCAATGAGTAGGAAGACCACAATGTAGTCAGACATTGGGGTTCATTAATGTTTAATTTCCTAGGATCTACCTAGAGAAACAATGACAACTTGGCAAGTGCTTGTTAAATTGTCTCTAAATTATATTTCACATCAATAACTTGAAGCATTGAATTAAAATACATTTAAAATATGGAAAGAAGCAGTTGATTTTGATACAGAGGATGTAGATTTTAATTACCTATATTAAGATAAAAAGGATAATTATCTCTTTTCAAACAAACAAAATGTCACAGAGTTTCTAAATGTCAAATTTAAATGATCGAGAGCCCCTTCAAATTTATGAGAAGCATTTCTTGCTTATAAATTTTTGTGCAGATGAATATATATAAGTATGGTTGATATATACTGAATGCTTCTGTTTTCTGAATTGCATGAATTGCATATAAATACGTCATATAGTTTACTCTGTGCTATAAATGCTAAATGCTAGAGAAAAAATTTACAGTGCCCTATCTTACATAATAAACCAACAAAAACATAGCTAATAAAATGTTCCATTTTTGATTTTACTTATTACCCAACTTTGAAATTGTGCTTTTTTTATTTTGAGGAGAACAGGCAGGCTACTTGTATGCTCAACAAGTTTGTTAGGCCCTGAGGATTAAAAGATGAAATACACAGAGAAGAATGCTATACACACCTTATCTCAGTCTCAAGAATTCCTAAAAAAAAATGACTAACAAAGCAAGTAAGATTCAGTGACTGGCCAGGATTCCAAATCAGCATATCTCAGATACTGTCATGGTTGCCTATTCTGAGAAACACTAACGAAATCTAGGATTTTATAATTTCTAGCTTTATGTACTCAATGGTGTAGTATTTAAGACAGGGCAATCTGCACAGACTCTGATGCAAACTGGCTCTCTTCAGGGTGCCAGCCAGAAGAAATTAGAGCTACTGTCTGTTTAGAGGGAAGGTGACAGGAGAACCACAGAGTGACTCTACCACTCCTCCCACTGACTAGAGCTGCTTGATGTAGACAAAAATCTCTTTATTCTCCTAAAAAGTCAGTTCTGCAGCACAGATGAGCTCGTGTGAGCTCTGAAACTGACTAATTAGAGCTGTTCAAAGAAGATAATTAGATTGGAACTATTTTTGCAATAATTAGGACTACAAGAAATTTCAAATTTTGATGTATAAGAAGGTAAACTTTAATTTTACTTTATACATGTCTCTATTGAAGGTTACTAAGGACACGTGGCCTATAGCTCAGCAGTCTACAGGGTAAGTAAGGACTGACAAGGATACATCAGAGGTCAGTTTACAGCATTCTGTCAAGCCAAAGTGAAAGTGTAACTGTTGGATTAGTGAACTAGAGAAACATCTGGGGATGCTTTGCATTTCACCCCCATGGAGAGGAAAGAGGGATTCAGGAACCACATTATGGGAGGTACCCTTTACTTGTGAGAGCCTACCTGCCTCAGTAGCATTACACAGAAAAACCAAATGCTGGCGAAGTTATTAGTAACTGGACACAGTCACACAACTGAACTTGCCTCTGGGACATATCTTGGGAAAATTGTATAAAGTTTTTATGACCTTGATCCATAGTATATTCATAGAGGGATACTTGTGACTTGGTCCAAATGCAGTGAACAACACCAGTTCTGTGTTCCCTTTCTTTACTCCAATAATAGAGGTTCTGAGTGAGATTTTCTTGAACCAGTCTACTTAACATTATTTTGTATTTAATGTTTACTTCTCCCTTCATTTTCGCTAGACTGCTTCAGTGAGCATTCCATCCACCTATATTTTGATAGAAGGTGCTGTGGCCCTGAGGGCAGTGTAAGGTTCAGCTCCTTTTCACAGTGGGTGAAGGGTGCTGCGTGGGAGGGAAGACTCTTATAATGGCTCTTGTAAGTTCAATTTCATTTTCTTCAAACTACTTGTAAGGATGTACAGACCATGGAGAATTTATCAATCATATATTTTTGAAAACATCCTTCAGTTACTCTGAGACCTTGAGCCCTAGCTGAAAGGAGTCTGAGAGGGCTTCAGAGAGTGATGGGATGGCACTCCTTTTCCTTCGATTAACCTGGCTGATGGCATGTTTCACGCTTCGTGTCCCCATGAAGACACCAGAGTTTAAAGCCTAGTGCTGGACTGTGGAGGTGACAAGAGAAACAGATTTGATTTTCATTATCGTGGGGGTGATTTAATGGAGCAAAAGAGACTTTGAGTTTATTTGACCCATGGTGAACAGAAGAGATTCTAAAGACAGGGAAAGTAGACCTAAGGTGCAAGAGATAGTGATTTTCGATAAGTTCTGCAGTAATGGTGTTGAAGTAAGGAATTTTATAGGGCAGGGTACCCATGGGCACAGTTATTGCATAATGATTATGATCACATGCTGCCATTTGCTCCCTAACCCTTTCAAAGCATCCCTAGGTAAATTCCTGGAGAATTTACAGCACAGACAGCCAGAGGTTCTCTTCCAATATCCTCAAAGGTTTAAAGATTTTTTAAAAATCTGTTAACTTCTTCCCATGACTCCAGAACAGAAAGATTCCCTTTCTTCCTGCAGATGGGGAGTGTGATTTGTTCCATGTTTCATGAGTGCTTCAGGAAAGGGGGTGGAATAATTGGCACAGCACTATCACACATAATAACCCTTCAACTATGATTGCCTCTTATTACAACTAACAATAGTGATTTTGCCCACCATGGTGCTGCTCAAATCTATTCATGTATAGAAATAAGTTCCAGAGCATGAAAGAAAGACCATGACTTAATTGCTGGAGAATTAGGAAGCACTTTCAAATTAATTCATTTTCATTAAAGTCCTTATATTATGGTGTCATCTTCTCTAAGAAGCTTTGACAAGTCAACAATCAAACTTGAAATAAAATCACTGACTAGACATGATCACTCATTATCTAACTTCACCGTATAAAACAGTTTACTCTACAGTGGCCATGTATTAGTTTAGACTTGACTATTTATCCAGAGATTACAATATCACAAAATGCATTCATATCTGGTTTACATAGATTTTATTTCACTGTTGAATTCAGATGTGATGGTGTCTTAGTGTTTCTGTTGCTGTGATAAAATACCATGATCAAAAGCAAGTTGAGAAGGAAAGGGTTTATTTGGCTTACACTTCAACATTGTAGTCCATCACTGAAGGAAGTTGGGACAGGAACTCAAAGAGGGCAGGAACCTGGAGGAACTAATGCAGGGACCATGGAGAGGTGCTATTTACTTGATTTTTCACCATGGCATGCTTACCCTGCTTTCTTATAGAACCCAGGACCATCAACCCAATGATGGCATCATCCATGATGGCCTGAGCCCTCCAGCATTAAGAACTAATTAAGAAAAAGCCTTACAGCTGGGTCATATGGAGGCATTTTCTCAGTTGAGATTTCTCCTTTTAGGCAACGCTAACTTGTGTCAAACTGACATAAAACTAGCCATCACAGAGGGTAGCAGATGGAAGATCTATTGGTATGGATAGTGGCATGCTTCCCTTGGATCACTGTGTACAATCAGAGAACAATAATTGCTAAGAAAGGAAAGCTGATTCATAAAAAGCATGGGCTATACAAATGACAAAGTTTTACTATAATTATCCAAAACTTCTCTAGAAGGTCAAAGCTAATGAACTTATTTTTAAGAAGGAAAAAAAAGAATTTTTTTTATTGACAACAAGAAGCTGTAACCTCATTTTCCACTCCATTGCTTTCCAGTTAATTGGGTATTTTGATTATACCATGTAGGTAAATATTTTATGTAATGAGCTCTTTTAAAATTTATCTTCTAAATGAAAAATGAGAACATAAAACCTTCACATTGGACAGGGAATTCTGTGTTATTCTGATGCATGTGTCCTCTGGGCAATGCTGAAACCAGTTTACATCCATTTATCTCCTCAAATATTTATCATTTCATTAGTGCAAACATTTGAACTCATTTCTTCTTTATTTTTGAAACATCTCATGCTTTATTGTCCTTCATCACCCCCCTGTGCAGCAGAGCCTGGAACTGCTCATTCTGTATGATTGCAAATTAAGTTCCCCTGGTAGACATCTCCTCATCCTTTCAATGCCTTAAGTATGTAAAACTTATGAACATGATGTATTCATTAAAGAGAATCTGACATCAGGGCCTGTAATCTACTACTAGTATGTCCTTAACTTAACCCACCCAAAGAGATTGTGTGTTTTCATTACAGCGACATTTTGAACATCTACTATGACTTGGTTACAATGTGAAAGTCAATGAATAATAAGAAATCAGCATCATCTGGACAATGTGGCTTGCCATACACCAGCAAAGAAGATGATGTGACTGAGATTGTACCAAATGCACTGGAACACTAAAATCACCCGAGTAAGCATGAGATACTGGAGGAGGGCATGATAAAAGTAACTGCCCTTAGCAGTGGAAAAGAGGAATTAACGAATTGGGAATCAAACAAATAACAAATGAGACCAACAAAGCAAAGAAAGACTTTTCAAGACTGATAAAAATAAAGATAAGTTGGAATGATTAATTTTAGAAATGCAGAGGATAAAGTGACCATAGATATGGTGGAGGAGTATAAAAAATTGGAGTAAAGAAACTTATGGAAAAGAAGAAAAATAAAATTGAAAATCTGAATGATGGAGTTGTATAGTTACTAGCTCAGTTGTACCTTGTAAAAGAATAACTCAAGAATACACAGAGATATCAGAATTAGAAAGGATGAAGCTGTCCTACATGCAGTAATTAACAAAATGTGTGCAAACCTGATGGTAAGATGGCTCAGGGGTGAGGGAATTTACTGCCCAGCCCCAGGACCTGAGCTCAATCCTGGGACCCACACAGGGGATGGATAGAACTGACTCCTGTAGGTAGTCCTGGACCTCCACACACACGCATGCATGTGCACACCCCCCCACACACACTTGAAATTAAGCAATTAAAAATGTCTGCAAACTTTTTTGAAGACTTTTATAAAACTCAATTGAAAGCCAGAAAGTAAGACATAATGATAGGAAGTAGCTTGTTGGTATTTACCACTTGAAGACATCAGCTCTTTCCCAGTTAACTGTTAGATTCAAATCAATTTTTGAAATTATATCAGATTGCTGTATATAGATATTCAATCCGAAGTTTGACTTAAAGTTTGAGATTGAATACCAAGAGCATCAGGACACATAAGATGAAGGAAGGAAGTGAGGAAAGGAACATTTAGATAGTGAAACTCAGTAAGACCCTGTAATGATAAGAACAGGTTTTAACCAGCAGGGACAGTTGAGTAAGCTGAAAGAGGTTGAAGAACTGTGGAGACCAGCATAGTGAGTGGGTGACAGGCTGTTGAGAGTCCCCGGGGAGACTGTACTCAGTCAGGGAGAGGACAGGCTGTTGAATGTTCTTAGAACAATTAACTATCCATTCACATGAGGAAAGATGAATTTTGGCCACTTGTAGGCTCAAAAATAATATGCAAATTAAGTAAAGACCCAATATGTGAAAAGAAGGCCAATTGTTTAAGAAGACAATACAGAAAAATTGTCTGGGACACCAAGTACGGAAGAGCATCTTCAACACAATGTGGTAGCACACAACACAAAGGAGAAAAGGTTGAAGCTCACACATTAAAATCAACAATTTCTTTATGAAAAATGGCTTTCCAAACAATGTGGGAAGGCATGTCACAGATTGGGAAAAAAATCTTTGCAGATCTTAAAAGGATGAGGAAACTAATGTTTAAAGAAGTGAATATCAAATCATCAAGAACCTAAAAGACTACCCAAAAGTAGTTCATAAAAGAATATTTGTAGAGAAAAAAGAAAATTTCACCTGACCAACAAAAACGGCAAAATGTTTGCTATTAGGGAAATACCAAGTAAGAGCACCCCAGTATGTCCATCTAATGGACTGCCAATTAGTGGATGAGAGGCAATAGGAACATGAGTTCTTCTGCCGAGACAGCTAGATTCAGTTGTTCAACCTTCAAGAAGTAAGTTCAGAAGGACAACATGGAACAAACTTGAAGAATAGAGGGCTGGGGAGATGGCTCAGTGGTAAAGAACTCTGGCTCTTTTCCAGATGACCTGGGTTCAATTCTCAGCACCCAACAACCACTTATCACAACCATCTGTAACTCTAGGACTAGGGGATCTTATGATCTTTTCTGGCCTTTCTAGGTATTGCATACACATGGCGCACAGACATACATATAGACAAAATACTCATACATAAAAATAAAATAAAAATAATTAAGAATCCTTTGAGGAATAATCTATAAAATGTGGTAGTTCTTTGCTGAAAATTTAAATCTTGATTCTGACAGCAAGAAGGGTGAAGTGATGCTCATAAACATTTATCTGTGCCTGTGAAGTTTTATCATCTAAAAAGAATACGCTATCCACAATGACACAATGAATGTTAACACTTCATCTCCATGATAGACAAATATGTCTATCCAGTATTCTTTTCCCCATAAAAAGTATACACTAGTTTGAAATTTGAAACCACATAAATGTTTTAATACAGTTAATTACCAACTGTTTTAGTGAAATACTATCAGAAAGAACATGGAAGATATGTTAGTATAGAGAGGTTGAACTCTTGACTTAATTTAGAAATTAAAGCAATGGCATTTGAATATTGCATGGAGAGAAAGTGAGCCAGAAGAAGGAGGCATGGAAAGTGATTTGTGCATAGGAAAAGGGAAAGAGATCATGAAGCTCTCTTTAATGTTTTGAAGAAGTTTTCTTGTACCCAGATCATAAAGATAAAAAATTGCCAGTCACCTGTGATTAGCTTGGCACTGGAATGGAAGTGTTACTAAGTCAGCTGTGGAGACTCAGGTTTGTTTTAGGAGCCTGCACTTGGTCCTAGATCTCTTCAGCACCTTAGGTGGAGAGAAACATAGCCATGCTGGGTGCTAGAGCTAACAAGTGGAGGATCTGTCTGGCAGTGTTTGGATGAGCACAGTTAGGAGGCTGTTTAAGCAGGTAGCACAGACCTGGGACAGAATTAACTACAATGGCATGGAACGGTCTTTCCACAGACATAGGCCATGGCAGGCATAGTAACTGAGTGGACAAGAAGTAGAAAGTGAGAACAAATCTTTTCATTGATTACCTCCATGGCTAACAGTAATAAAAGCAGAAGCCAGCAAATGAAGGATGAGCACATTGGGGTGATGAAGAGTCTGGTTTTACATGAATCATGTTTGAGGTGTCTGTGAACAGAGCTTCATGGCCTCTTTCCACCTTCTAGTGAAGTTCAGTCCTTTTCTATATTTTCCAGCACTCAGTTAAAATGTTTAGAAGTTCCCAGTGTGCCAGGTGGGATTTTATGAAGAGTCTCCCATGGGGATCAACAAAGCATGACATATCAATGTAATATCTAATGTAATATCACATAAATATCATTGTACTTTTTAATAGGATAAAATGTTATTTACCTGCCCAAAACTTACAAGATGCCTTCAACATTGTGCTCACAGCTCCAAACAGAAAAGTGAGCAAGACAGTATCTAAATTCAAAGATTGCATAATGTACCACATATATAAAAACCCTAAATGACAAGTGATACCTAGTTAGCATGCACAAGGCCCCACATTGGATCCCTAGAGTCACCTGCCCACCTGAAAAGGTGATGGAACTTTAAAACCATTTACAAGGCAAAAGTTACCATAGAACTGGAAACTATACTATGCAATAACTACTTTGCTTAGATGGAAGGAAAATTTCAGATTATACAACATTTGAAATGTCTTCTTCTGTGCATGTATGTAATGTGTGTATTAAAGTGTGGGTGTGTGTGTGTGTAGCTGCAGTACACTTGGAATTTTTTTTGGCATTTTCAAACAGTTTTTTTTCCATTATTCCTCTTGATTTCACCTGGCCCCCTTGTACTCTTTAACCTCCTTATCTATCTGTCTGTCT
>LOJH01046017.1:1076-13483 GCA_001685095.1 Ellobius talpinus
ATCTGTAATGAGGTCTGGTGCCCTCTTCTGGCCTACAGGCATACACACAGACAGGATATTGTATACATAATAAATGAATAATTTTTTTAATAAAGAGCAGCTTCTTAAGAAAACAATCGAGTAGATGTGCGGGCAATTTGGCTGAGACATCTGTTACCCTATTGATCACCAGGGTTGATTCGGCTGATGTGGCTAACTAGGCGGGTATCCCCTTCCTCCCTCCTGAAGCTGCATGCTCCATCAAAGAGGACTGCCTTCCTCCAAATACACATAAGCAGTCTTCAGTAAGGGTGGAGTAGCTGTTTTCCTTTGCTGGATCCTCTAATCGTGCTCTCAAGAAAACAATCAAGTGGTAAAAGAATGTTTGAAGCAGTTTGGGTTTTTACAACTATGGACAAAGTAAGAAGAGATGTTAACTCTGAAAATGACCACTCAAACGGAATTTGACAGCAAGATTCAATCAACAAATAATAGATTTGTTGACTCTAAGCTAGGTAATAGAAACTATAAAGACAGACTGCTTTTCTGGGGCTTGGAGCAAGGAGACTACTGGAAGCATTCCTATTTAGACGCAACCTTTTGACACCTGGAGCTTTAACTCACCAAGAAGCAGGAAGACTGTGTCACCTAGGCAGAGATATGCATTTGTTTTGTAGTGACAATAACAAAGTTAACAGCATTACTAATTTTTATGACGGGTAACATTTTAAATGTTAAAGTGTTTACAAATATCCATACTCATTATTAGTTCTTTTTAAATCGTCAACTGGAGCTTTAGAGAATAAGCCAGAGTACCAGGAACAAAACTTCAAATCCAGTGTGTAGGTAGAAGAAGAGATGAGTGACATCCTGTCGGGCCCGACTCTAGGCACCAAGACAAGAGAATCCTTATGTGGTCCTCTCTAGCCATGCAGCATAAGCCTTCTGTTCTAATCAGCACTTTCACTAGCTTAGACTGACAAGACATTATTGTTTGCTTAACCTTTGCCAAGCTGAGGCACTTTACAAGGTTTTTTTTCTTTTTCTTTTTTTTTTCAGTAGCAGCAAGGGTGATTTATGGGTTATTTGTCCCTCTAGCTCTGTTCAGCTAGAAAAATACATATTTTTCAGCCTCATTTGTTGCTCCCTGTTCTTCCAATTCTCTACTGTCTTTAACCATAGTCCTCTAATACATATCTTATATTGATTTGCATAGCTTTTCAAGAGTGTCAGTGTCTAATTCGCTCTAATTATGGAAACCAAATATCATGAACTCTCTGAAACAGTTCCTACTTAAAATATTCCGTACCACTGTTCTCAGAAGCCATCAAAAACATTCAGTGCCTCAACAAATATGACTATTTGCCATTATGCTGTTTTTGAATTTGAGTGACAAGACCTTTAAGAAATGTGATGCCCATGGTACATTTTTAAGAACAGAAACTCTGCAGTCAGATGAACTTGAGTCTGCTATCGGCTCATTGCAGACAGTGAACAAATTCATCTGCTTGCTTCAGTTTTCTGTTTATTGGAGAAATATAAGAATATGGATTGATATGAAGACTGCATGACAGGATCCATGCTGGCACATCAGATGATGCCCGGTGAATTGGAAATCACCCACAAATGTTTGTCCCTACCATTTTTCAGCACCCGACTTCCCATATGAATTGTGGTGATTACCAAAAATCTTACAAGGAACCCCACAATGAAAACAAAAACATCTGCTTCCAGCTAACATCTGCAGCTTAGATAGCTGGCTATTTAAGTGTTACTAGTGACCGTATCATTTAGAAATAAAATCTTCAAAGAGACTGTGAAGTTGGCTAGGTTTGGGTAGAGACATGCAGAATAGAAGCGGGAGAACAGACAAGTAACTTAGTCACATTTTATCTGCTTAATAAACTCTAGAACCTCAAACCAGGCATTAAGAAAACTTACTATTGGAAGAGGAAATGCATTTTTTTAGATGACTAAGTACATGGAACAGCTTTCAGTATGGATGGAAATAGTATTTCAAACAGAACAGTAATATGTAACCTAAGTCTGTTTCTATTCAAACTCCAAGACTGAGAATTGTGATGGTTTTATTCATTTTCTTGGTCTCTGTTGTTTTTCTAATTAAAAACGTAAAGAGATTAACATAACCATTGGCAGTCACTGGCACTGCACAATATTTCTCAGTAATCCACAGGAAGTACTCAGTGTCTTGCCAAAAACTCCTGGGGGGGGTAGGAGATGGAAAGAATAAACAATTCTTAATCAGACTGACTTCTTTAAACAAAGCAAGAAGTTCTATGTCATCATTTCAGTAGCAGACCATAGAAATGACAACGCAAATATTGTATTAAATAATGGATATGCTGGCTGAATTTTTCTCCATAGAATTGCATCATTTTTAATGAAGAAGACTCACTAGATGCATAATTGTGATTTAAATTTACAACACGAAGATATTTGGTATAAGGTAATTTATAAATAAGAAACAAATTATAAGAATATGTCATGATTGGTAGACTTAAAAATGCTGACTCTTCTTTTTAAGATTTATCTTTATTTTACATTTATGGATATTTTGCCCACATGTTTCCGCACCGTTTACACACAGTGCCCACAGATGCTAGAAGAGAGTCTCAGATCTTCTGGAACTGGAATTGCAGGTGATTGTTCACCACGTGTAAATGCCGAAAATCAAACCCAGGCCATCCAGAAAAGCAGCCCATGCTCTTAACCACTGAGCCATCTCTCCAGCCCCATGTATCAACTCAAAGATTTCCAAAGACCAAGAAAGAGAGTTGAAAGAATCATGGCTATAGCTTAAAAATCAAAACCTGCATTGCACAAGGCACAGGAAGTAAAAGAGATACTGAAGACAGAGCCTCATTTTCATTATGAATATCAGTCTCCGTGAAAGCCTTGGGTTTTGATGGCGCAGAATTAGAAAAGAAAAAAATGCCAAGAATAAAAATATTTAATTTTGCGTCTGGAGAGATGGCTCAGTGGTTAAGAGCACTGACTGCTCTTCCAGAGGACCTGTGTTCAAGTCCCAGCACCCACATGGCAGCTCACAACTGTCTGTAACCCCAGTTCTAGGGGACCCAACACCTGTGACAAAACACCAATGCACATTTTAAAAAAAAGAGTATTTATTTTTATGAGCTGTAAATTAATTTGAAAAAATGCATTTTTGATTGTTTTATTAATGTATATCCCCAGTAATGTCCAGTGCACAGTGAGTATTTTATAGATATGAATGAATGAATGAATGAATTAATGAGTATTAATGAATGGTATTCATAAATCAGGATAGAATTTCAGGCCTGAACTTGAAGATGTATTAAAGTTGTAAATTAGATAAACTATTTCATTCATTCCATAGCTATCTGTTCCATGTGTATTTGGAATTAGGTACAATGCTGTAGGTGATAGATGAAAACAAAAGATAAAAGCAGGGAAAGGGAAAAGCAAACAAGAAGTAATGTTAACTTGAAGAGCTAATAATTATGGAGTGACAGATGTAAACAACTAATTATAAATTGGTGTTATAGGAATAATGATAGAATCATACAAAGTCCCTTCTGGGGACCCACATGAAGAAGAGGTGAACGAATTGAGAAGGTGGGTTTTAGCTTTTCTTGAACCTTTAAGTACATAAATAGCTTCTTCAACATAGCTCTAAGACAGTTTTCCTCACGTGTCTTTGGGGTTTCTTTCATCTCCTTCACTAAAGTCATATTACTTTCCCAACTCCAAAACATTTAAGACGCAAATGTAATTTGAGCAAGAATTGAAAGTTATAAATTACGATTTCAAGAAGTAACAAAGAAAAAGAAAAGATGAAAAAGAAAGGCTGGAGATGTGAATGATTTTGAGATTTTATAGTATTTTATGCAAAGAGACAGAACTAGATAACAAACTGACAAAGATTAAAAAGTAAAATGAGGCTGGGCGGTGGTGGCGCACATCTTGGGAGAAGAGTCAGGAGGATCTCTGTGAGTTCAAGGACAGCTTGGTCTACAGAGTGAGTTCCGGGACAGCCCGGGATGGGTACACAGAGAAACCCTGTCTCCGGGAGCAGGGAGTAAAATGAGATAATCAATAAAACAAGGTCACAGTTTGTAACAGCTATTTAGTTATCTTTCTACTTTCTCAACCTGTTCATTTCTCCTCTCAAATAGTAATTTTAACTGACAGCTGAAAATAGAAGCCATTTAATGAGAAAGTCTTCACCCCTTTGCCATGGAGCCTTCTGGACAATTGAGCAGCAGCACGCATCGCTGCCTTCCCCATCTCATCTGCCTCCCGACCTTTGTCCACTGAAGAGGCATTTTCCTCCCGTCCAACCCATGTGTTCAAGATCCACCTCCTCGTTTCTCAGAAACCTCCTCCTCCTTATGTGCATTAATTCCTTCTCTCTCCTACATTTCCTGTCCTTCCTTTCTCCTCCTTCCTTTCTGATTTTTTTCTTTTGTAAGATCATCCCACCTTAAAATAACACGTCTTAACGTCTGTATCTCTTTTTCAGCTACTTTTCTATCCCTCTACCCCACTTTACAGCCAAGTCTCAAAGCTGTTCCAGCTTCCTCAGTTCTCTCTCCTTGTCTAATTCATTCTAATCCAGTTTCTTTTCCCATTGCTATGACGCACTTGTATTTGCTGAGCGTACTAATGTCCAACAGGTTTCCATCCGATGAATACTTTTCAGCCCCCTTCATGTCTGATGTCTCAAAAGGTATTTAACAGTTAACCTTATCTCTCTGTCTCAAATAATTCTTTCTCTTTGCTCGAAAGTCTTACTTTCCTAGTTGTCCCATTTTCCTGGCCATTCAATTCTAGATCCTTCTTTTCACAGAGTTATTCAGCCTTAGGACTTTATTCTAGATTGTCTTTCTTTACCTTCTAATTCCTAGGTCCTATGTTCTATCTAATTGAACGGCTTTAAATACTATCTATAGGCTTACGACCCTCATACTGACAACAATAATTCAATCCTCTTTCTGAGCTTCAGATCCCCATTGATATCCCCATTTGGATATCTCCCAGAAATCTAAAAAAAAGCCTCCAAATGAACTATTTTTGTTCCCCATTTCAGATATTAGTAATTCAGTCAAGTAAATTAAAACCAAGCAATTATTCCTGGCTCCTTCCCTCACTCATTGACAATCAGGCTATGTCCAGCTCCTAGGTTTTGTCAATTCTATGACCTATATGATCTTCAAGAGAAAAACAGTATGTTTATATACTGTCTCAAGAATTAACCACCACCAAAAAGGGGACATTTGTAGATTTTAGCCTGAAATGCATGACAGCTAATATATAATATTTAGAATCAAATGATAGCATTGGAATTGTTTATCTCCCTGCCTTTCTAACACCACCAACCTCTTTCTTTGTTCCCACCATCTTACATCCAATCACATTTTCCCACTTCTATATATTTGAAATGTATCCGTATGTGTTAATTATCACAATTTAGAAACTGTCAAAACATTTCACCTTCTCTACATACAAAGCCATGAACCCTTAGCCTGATTCTTCTAAGCTATGGTTGAATTTTGAGACAAAAAAATCCAAGAAAAAAATAGTCTTCTGTAGTTATAAACAAGCATTGGATGTCTTTTCATCTACAATAGGAAGAGTGAAGATTTAGTGAAGGGTTTTCTTCCTTATTTATTGAATGGGAAGAAATCAAAGATTCCTACCCAGCAGTTTTATAATAAGATTTCATTTAGTGCTGAAAGCAAACAGGCAATTTCCTCAGTATATTATTTTTGAAATAATTAAAAAAATTTAAATCCTTAAGATGAAAATCAACGGCTTTGGAATGTACACAATGCTTTGAGAGTTTTTGTTTGTTTGTTTGTTTGGTTGGTTGGGTTTTTTTTTGATAAAAATAAACAGAAGCCAAGTCTTTTTTTTACATTGGCATTTGGATTTTTTTTTAATACGATAAAAAGCAAGCTCGCCTCCTGGGTATAAGGAGAGCTTCTCGCTGTAAGAGTCAATCAATCAGGAAGGGCATTTGTGGGTAGGAGTTGTGAAAAATTGCCAGCTTGACCTTGAATAAAGAAAAATAATTGAGACTGGTAGCAACTAGTACTAATTTCCCGTGTGCTGCTGTCTCTTTCACATTTTAAATTTTGATTTAAATTTCTCTCCCTTGCTACCTACTCTCACATTTTCTCGTTACTATTTAACATCGTAATGTATGTTACGGGGCCCTCACAGCTGGCTCAGAAGCTTCTCCTAGTAGGCTAATCTCATCTTGACTCGATGACGTTGTGCATGATATAATCTAATAAAGCCGTGACTGAAAAGCATTCTGCAGAAAAAAAGTAATTCATCTATTCAAAGCAGCAGCAAACAGGAATGCAGCGAGATTAGCAAAATCACCTTGATTCATATAAGTTAATGGAATTTGTGTTCTTGTATATATGTCTTTGAATCTATATGCTCATTAAGTTGGGTAGACACAAAAACAATAGAATCACAAGGTTGGGAAAGATGAACCATTTACTCCACTTAGCTATTTAATCTTTAAATAGTCTCATCAACATTTACTCTGTCCAGTTACTACATAGCTGGACACTGGTCCTGTTCCACATTTTCCATCATCTTTCACCAATTAGGAAAAGGTGTAAAATAGCTTGAGAGAGAGAGAGAGAGAGAGATTTTTAGTCTCGACTGCAAAATAGAACTTGAGTGAAGCTTTAAGAAAAAGAAAAAAAATATCGGGTTGGAGAAATGGCTCTAAGGTTAAGAACACTTGTTGCTCTTGCAGAAGAACTGGAGTTCAATTCCCAGTACCTGCATGGAGGCTCACGACTATCAGTAACTTGAGTTTCAGGAAACCCAACACCCTCTTCCTCTCTTTCACGGGTACCAGGCAATCATGTAGTGGTGCATAGACATACATGCAGGCAAAATATTCATACATATAAAATAAAGTCCATAAATCAGTAATAACAGTGCAACAACAAAATATCCCACATGCTCAGGCGATTACATATGATGTGTTTCATCATATTTATTTAGTATGAATCACTGGAGATTGAATCCACAATTCAAAATTTTTGAGCCTTCCAAAATGACTCTAAAGGCAATCAAGGTGAAGAGCTACTGCTTTAACAGCAACGCCCCAAGTGATAAAATTGGTTTTCAAAGAGCCAAACCCCTATCACCCTGCTGATTTTAGCTTCTTTTAGCTGCTGGTTCTAAAAGAAAATCTCTTGGGAACTATTAGTTGAAGCTGAATAACAAAAAAATAAGACACAACAACAACAAAAAAAAACCTGTCTAATTTTCAGGTCAAAATTAAACAATAGATTTTTTTTTAAAGCAAGTGTGCTTATCAATGTGAATGACAGACATCACATATGACTCCCATTTCTTTTTCAGCCCTTCAGAGAACGACCCTTTTCTTAGACTCCTACACTTGTGAGTAGAAAAGAAGTCTCTCATCTTAAGAATTTGGCTGGAAAAAGCTTCCTCTAAAGTCTGGTTCTTTGCAGTCACTACTAACCTTCATTTGATACATATCCCTCTCCTTTATGATACCATCCAAGTAACCTCTTCATTTTAGCATACTCAAGGATGGGTTTCCTCTATACTTTAGTAGAGATATTGCAAAGAAACATTCATGTAGAAATTCTTAGTCCATATAACATTAGACAATACAGTAAGACTAAAATACCTAAACATTCTATTCCTTTCCCTTTTATAACATATATATGTCCTAGTTTGCATTTCTGTTGCTGACAAAAAACTAACTACATAGAAAAAGGGCTTATTTGGCTTACAAGTTATAGTCCATGGTCAGGAAAGCCACCGTAGGAACCCAAGACAGGATCTTAAAGCAGAAAATATGAAGCAATACTGCTTACCAGCTTTTTCTGGTTTGCTCAGCTACTTTTCTTATATAACCTAGGTCCGTCTGCCTAGGGATGGCACCTCCCACAACGGGTTGGCTTCTCTTACTTCAAATAATAATTAAGAAAATGCCCCACAGACATGCCCACAGCAAATCCAATGGAAGCAATTCCTCAATTGACTCACTTTCCAGGTGACTCAGTTTACAACACATTAACAAAATACTAAACAATACAAAATATTAAGAACTACGAGTCTTAAATCTTACACTGCCATGTTCTAGTAGCTGATTATCAAGTCTATTTCATTACTACAAAAAATATTGTGATATTTCCAATGGCTTGACTGAAATAGATAATCCAAGTGCATTAATCATCTTCAACATCTGATGAAGAACACATAGCAGACATAATTTTGATTTCTTTCTTATCTAGTTTGAATATATCCTAGTTTCTCTAGTGCTTCCTTGTAAACATGGCTTTATTTGCTCAGTGTCCTAGATGCTTCCTTCTTATGTTCTTTTTGAGATAGGGTCTCAGTGTGGAGCATTGAATGGCCTGGAGCTCATTATGTAGAACCAGCTGATCTCAAATTCACAGAGATCCATCTGCCTCAGTTTACCAAGTGCTGAGATTAAAGACCACCTGCCACCACACCCAGCTCGACATTTTCCTGTCAATGCCTATAAGCCTTTTAAAAGTATGGCTCTTAGAAATGTGAAGATTACCATCTTCATCATTAATTACCACAAAGTGGAAGATTTCTTACCTGAAAAAAGTGACTAATGATAATTGAAAAAGGTACTCGTGTGAATAACTATTAAGTGTGTGATCAGTAAGAATACAGGCTGTGAATAAGAATGGAGCTGTCACGAACGGATCAAGGTAAGATTTCAAGACAAAAGGAAGTTTCGGAGTGAGTCAGAACATCATTTTTGTTAATATTTTGGTGGCTGGCAGCTAGCAGTTGGGCATTTAAGTCAGGCATTCAAGAAAGAGAACTCTGTTTTATAACTGTTGCAAATATATAAATTCGTGAGTCACTGGCATTTAGATGGTATTTAAAGTGATGATATTGAATCAGGCCACCAAGGTAATAAATAGGAAAGAAAAGAGGTGGGCTAGGGATGTAGCTTGGTGGTAAAGAGCTTACTTAACATATACAAGGCTCTGGGTTTGATCTTTAGCACAAGAAAGAAATGGGACAGGGGTTTTCTAAGAGTGAACTCTAAGGCACGCTCATATAAAATGAGTAATGACTGAAAAAAAAGAGTGGAAAGGGGCTGTCCATGAAGTAGTTGAAGAACAGTGTACTGGGAAGGGAGATGGTGTTCTACTCCACCAAATGTTGCTGAAAGTCTACGACCAGGACTGGGAGTCGTGGATTATATTTACAGGAGTGATTGCAGTAGTTAGGATGAAAGCTGGTGGAGAACATGTTCAAGAGAGAGCAGGAAGAGAAGCTGAAAGCTCGAGTATAGAAAATGGGAAGGAACAATGCCTTGAGATGTTTTACAATTTTGCTATGTGATGTAATATTACATATCCTGGGAATTCCTCCATGAAGAGAAATGGCTGATGAGCTGCAGGAGAAGCAATGTCGAGAGAAGGGAGGTGTTGTTGATTTGTTGGGGTTTTTTTTGGAGGGGGAGATAATAAAAAAAATAGGTGGTTAATTGTTTATTTGTTTTTTGTTTTGGGTTCTTTTGGGTTTTTTTGAGCAAGCAGGAAAAACAATGATACATAAGAGTTGGGAGGAACAGCTGGAAGACAACCTTGAGTAGAAGAGGCGCAAAGACCCAGAACCATGTTGAAAGCCTGGCCATATCTGACTGTGGGGTTTGTAACGATGGGGAGAAAGACAGAATGTGCAGACATGGGTGTACTTGGGAAGGCACGGACAGTGGTGTTGCTTCGTGGAGCTCTTTAAATGTTATTTCTATTTTCCTAGAGGAGGAAAAAGTGAAGAGTGGAGATGAAGAGGGGAATGCTGAAGGCCTAAGAGGAAGGGGATAATGAAATAATCCAGTTTAACAGGGTGGGAACATGATACCTAGGCAGCATTAAGGTTGATGATCATGAATATTCAGTGAGGCCAGACAGAATAGCTCTATGTTATCCTCTAGTTATGTGAACTAAACAAGTACAGGCATGTAATAGGCATAAGATGGTATTTAAGCAAGACTAAAGCGAGACTATAGCAAAAGAATAGAAAGAAGCTGAGGCTGGGGGGCAGATTATAACTGATTATAGAATTCAAGCTGAGTAACAAAGGAGACAAAAACACGAGTGACTAGAAGACATTAAGATCATTATTTTATTGGTCTTGATGGGTTCTAAGGACTTCTGGGGTTGAGGTACTAGAATAAAGGAACTAGAAAGTTTTGAGGGGAAAATAAGGAGAGTGGAAAGCTCCAAACTGACGTCGACGTTTACTAGTGTAAAATGTGACCCATGGAGTGGCTAAAATGAAGGTGGAAGACATAGTCATGGGAAGAGAAAAGGGTCAAAAAAAGTAAAAAGTCAAGTAGTTGGTAGGAACATCTATATGTGTAAAGAAATCTAAGAATCAAGACAGCTGTACTATTGGGGAAAGTGACAGAAATGAGGAGGAGTGACGTTCTGGAGGTCAGCACACGACTGCAAAGACAAGGGGAAGTGGGTGGAAGCGACATCTGATGGCATAGAAACCAAATCTTGGGAGGGAAATGAAGTAGAGATTGTTTTGCTTATTTTCTTTTCATGCAGCACACCTAATTTTAGCTCTAGCTTACCTGGATATATTTGCTTTCATATGTATTCTGTTTTTATTTGTAACTAAGATGGAGTCATGAAATAAAATTTTGAAGAGAGTCCTAAGTAATGCCACTAGAAACCGCCTTCTGGGTTGACAATGACCTAATAGCAAATTTAGTAATTTTAGTATCTTTTCTATGAATTAGAAAGTACAGAGTTGCTGAGACATGCCATATTTTACTGAATTTTAGTATTCTATATCAAGAACAAAGACTTTCATACTAAAACATATAGGCCCTGATAGTCGACAGACATATTTTCAAGGCCCTTCAAGTTCTTCTCAGAATTCCTTACTAATGAGTCACTCTGGTGGGCACTAAAGAGACAGCTCAGCAGTTAAGAGCACCTGCTACTCTTCCAGAGTACCTGGATTCAGTTCCCATCACCCACATGTTGACTTCCAACTATCTGTAACTCCAGTTTCAGGGGGTCTGATCATACCTTCTCTGCAGGTACTAGGCATGCATGTGGTGAGCATACGCATATGCAGGCAAATATTCACCCACAAAAAATAAAAGCAAATTAAATTGTAAAGACTTACTCTGCTGTTTTCATTTCATTAATCCTTTAAAAATCAACACAAACATTCGATATGATTTAAATGACCTTTTATAATCAAGGACTGCCAATCCTATGCCTGCTCGTACATCTGTATTTATCTTCACACTGGTACTAAACATGAGACTTTTTTTTAGTTGATGAAAAACAAAAAAGATCTCATCATACTTAAATGATGCATGCACACCAAAATCAGGCCAAATAACACCACTGTGTCCTCAATAAGTGATAGTTTTGCAATGTTTCAAATAAAGAAAAGATGTGGGTGACCTGAGTCATCTCATGGCATGTGGTAGAACTGGAAATCCAAACCCATGGAAATCAGAATCGCATACCCATGGGTAACAGTAATTTTATTTCATCCATCTTCTAACAATATTAATCATCATGTCAATTTACTGAGATTATTTTAAAATCGTAGTGATTTTGAGATTTGTTAATCTTTACATTGGATGATCTTGATGATCTTGATTTAATGTTTCACTTCTATTTAATTATTATTAAAATTAAAATAATATACATAGATTCTGTCTACTTTAATCTTAATAGAGACTGCATATTATTCAAAACAAAGAAATATTAATAATTTCCATTTTCTTGTATTTTTACTTAGCAACTTTGATTTCTAAAGGTGAGGGAGTAAAATATCCTGGACACATTGTTCCTTAGGGTTCCATATTGGCAAACAGAAATCACTATTCAGTTTCTACACCCTGTAAAGTCAGTTTTGTACGTCACTAAAAAGAGCTGAATAACCAGGTTCAGAAAACCAGGAACCAGACCAACTATGAATGTCTCCACAGCAAGGTTAAAGAATAACCTCTACAAATTGCCCCTAGTAGGGTGAATAAAGTATAAATTCAGTCATTTTGATGCTCTATTGAGTCACGTGTCAACCGCATGACTTGGGAGCAACAGAATACCCCAAGTGATACCCTGGCCTCCATGGAGAAAATAATTTCTCAAAAGAAAAAATATGTTATGAAACAAAGAAAAAAGGAATGTTGTCCAGTCACATATAATTTTTTTTGAAAATCTGAATTTTTGAAATCTGAATCCTAGGCTGTCTCCTAGTGTCTCTTCCATTCCTGATTCCTTGGAAGTCTGTCACTATTCTCACAATCACAGCACAGGAAACTGACAAGACAAAGATCTGCCTGATGGAGGAGGGTCATCTGTCTATGTGTTACTTTCATTGGTTTAATA
>LOJH01046024.1:0-13482 GCA_001685095.1 Ellobius talpinus
ATCCTTGTATCCCTAACCTCTCCAAAACCTTTATCATAAAGGGGTGTGAGGAGTGCATCTTAAAAAAAAAAACGGGCAAAGGATTCAACCTTTACTCATGCTCATTAAGTATATGAGACTATAGTGTCTTTAGTCCAATAAAATTCTTTGTCAAGAACACAGTGAGAAAAGACTTTAGACTACAAGTATAACTATAAACTAAGACCACAAAAATTGCTGGTTAGGATGTGGGGAGATCAGAACCCTTTTCTGTATTAGTGAGTGAGGAGACTGTGAAATGGAGTGGCAACTTTGAAATCATTAAATATGGAATTACCACATGTTCCAGCACCTGTACACCTAGGTAACTGTATCTAAGAGAGATGGAAACATTAAGAGAAGGAAACTAGTTGCAGAAGCCCACATATTATGTAGTCTCATTCTTAGGAAATGTTTACAGTAGTAAATGGATAAAGGAAAAGAAGAGTGATCAGTGATTGTCCAGGTCTGAGTTGGAGCTAAGAGCTTGGAAATGGCTACTGATAGCTGCAGAGTGTTTTGGGAGTGATAAGAATGTTCTGAAGTAAAATGGTAATGATGATTGCACAATGCTGTGAATTATGAAAACCAGTAAATTGTAAACTTTAAAATGGAACGTTTTATAGTAACTCTATAAACCATTTTATAGTACATTTTATGTATCTCTATAAAGTGTTATTTAAAAAGAATAAAATGGGCTAGGAATGGTGGCACATACTTTTAATCTCAGTACTTGGAGACAGGGGCAGGTGGATTTCTGTTAATTTAGTGCTAGCCTGGTAAACAAGTCAATCAGGTCTATATAGTGAGACCCTGTCAAAATACAATAAAATACTGGAATGATAGCTCAGTTTGTAAGAAGATGTGCTTTGCAAGCAAGAGGACCTAAGTTCAAATCTCATGCACCTATATAAAATCTAAGTATGGTCATGTCTACCTGTAAGACTAGTGTTGGGGAATAAGGATCAACAGATTTTGGGAACTTGCTGCCCAGTAGGGACAGTTCAAAACATGAGTTTCAGATGTACCTTATCTCAGAGAATAAGGTGTGTAGCCATAATCGAAGACATAATATCTCCTTATGACTCTGCCTGATGTCTACATTCATATATGTTTTTATCCATAACACACATGCATGTACACACACACACAGTGGGTTGGGGTCTAAAATGGTCTTATTTTTCCTTTTGTGGCTTTTTAAACATTGTGAATGAAATACACAGCTTTTCTTTTTAATTTTCTGGCTACCCGCTAACTTTACATATAGCCACAGATGATATGGATGTAGAAGATAGAGTTCTTATTGAGCAAGTGATTAGCTTTTGACAGTGCCATATACTCTGTACAAACCATGACTTCTGTTCAGGGGATGTTCAGTGGCCAGGAAATAATGAATGGTCTTACCCTTTTGAGAGGTTTTTCACATGAAGACTAAGGTGATTCATACTATAATGATATGGCAGTGATAAGGTTTACAACCTCATCATTCTAAAAGGTTTAAAATAAGGTTCATTTACTTATCATTTATAGAAGTTATTTAAGAAATAATCCTAGAAATTGCATGGTCCTGGGTAGTTCTTTTGTCAGCTTGACGCAAACTAAAGTTCTCTTAGAAAGGAACCCAAATTGAGAAAATGCCTCCATTGGATTGGTTATAGGCAGATCAGTAGTGTTATTTACTTGATTAATGATTAATGTGCGTGAGCCTAACCCACTGTGGGCAGTGCCAACCCTGAGCTTTTGATCCTGGGTTCTATAAGAAAGTTGGGTGAGTAAGACATAGACATCAAGCCAGTAAGCAGTGTTACTTTGTGTCTTCTACTTCAGTTCCCACTTTAAGGTTCCAGCCTTGAATTCCTTACCTGTCTTTCCTCTGTGATTGACTGTGATTGGGATGTATAAGCCAAATAAATTCTTTTCTTCCCAGGTTGTTTTTACTTATGTTCTTTTGTAGACAGACTGTGCTTTTATTTCCCACTGTCCATACCAGAATAATTACATTGAACTATATTAATTACAACACTGTTTGACCAATGACTCAAGCGTATTCCTAACTAGCTCTTACATCTTAAATGAACCCATTTATATTAATCTATGTTTCACCACGAGGCTGTGGCTTACCAGTAATGCTTTGGCAACTTTCTCCTTTGACAGATTAATGGCATCTCTTTTTGACTCTGTCTACTCTGTATATCTCTGTTCAGATTTCCCACCTGGCTTTACTCTGCTAAGCCAGTGGCCAAAACAGCTTTATTCATCAACCAATAAAAGCAACACATATACAGAAGGACATTCCACATCATTCTTTGTCACAGAAATAAAACCTAAATAAGAACAAAACTCTTTCCTTTTAAAAACCATTTTGAAAAGCTGGAATATGTTGAATTATATCTCAGTACCCTCCTTGAAACTAGTTCATATAAACATTAGCATTTTGTTACATCCACTGTTACTGTACAGTTAAATAAATAAAATCATATACTTTATAGGTACCGCCATTATTCTTGTGCCCTTATTTTAAAAAAAAAAAAAAAGCAAAAGAGTCCTTTAAAAGTAAGCTCTGGCCAGGTGGTGGTGGTGCACGCCTTCAATCCCAACACTGGGGAGGCAGAAGCAGGCGGATCTCTTTGAGTTCGAGGCCAGCCTGGTCTACAAGAGCTAGTTCCAGGACACACTCGAAAAACCAAATGAAAAAAGTAAGCTACGGTATAAAGTACATGCTCTCAAAAAGTACATGTTCTCAGCCTTTGGTGCACAAATATCCACTGGAGCTCATTCAAACCATGACTTTCCTGACCCCTACCCACAAGAATTTCGTTTAAGCTGAATTTTTAATGAATACCTTTTGAAGGATAGTGCATTGCCCCATCATGCAAAGATTCCCAGGGATCCAGCTAATGCTGAGGAAAACAAGGATGTTAGAATGTTTATCACAACTACTGAATAGATATTGACGTAGTCTTCAGATATTTGATACTGGAAGTAGATGATATCCACATTGGAAATTCTGTTACGAAATAACACTTTCTTCCTACTGGCATAAAATCCCAGGTTGTAAAAATGTTGTGCTTGTCACCCTTGCCAGCATCCCTCACTGATGGCCTTTAGTGCACTCATCTCCACCTTCTCTTTGCAGATTTCCTTTGACTTAGCAGAGTACACTGCAGATGTTGATGGAATTGGCACCTTGCGGCTTCTGGATGCAATTAAGACTTGTGGCCTTATAAATTCTGTGAAGTTCTACCAGGCCTCAACAAGTGAACTATATGGAAAAGTGCAGGAAATACCCCAGAAAGAGACCACACCTTTCTATCCGAGGTCACCATATGGTAAGAACACATGTGCCCAGCTGTATGTAAAGCTCTCTGCAGCTGTGGGGATGTTTCTGCTTTCATTCTGTATATGTGTCATACCTGGTCATCTGGGTGTGAGATTGCCATTTATAGACTAAAGTGGCTGGACTTGTTGGGAAACATACTGTATGCATTATTGCCATTGCCTCCAGGTGGATTAGCACCTCATTCACCAATCTCTGTTCATCCAACCTTTCTACACAGATCACTTTAAATGGAAATTAGACCCAATATGACTCTTTTTCTAAGCTGTTTAGAGATTGTGCTGGAGCAATGAGCTTTTGTGTTGTTTGTTTTTTATTTTTCGCCATGAAAATTTCTCTGAGTACAAACCTAGGAGGAAAAAACAGACTTATATGTACTACATTTGTAAAGAAATTCATAAAAGATATATATGATAACATTTTAAAAACAATATTAAGATCCCAAATATCTTCTTTCTAATTTTCTAAAAGTTTATGTGTGTGTGTATACACACGTGTGTACTCACATGTGTACATGAGGGATTGGGGTTACAGAGACAGACACAGTGAAAGACACAGAGAAAGAGAGCTAAGAAAGATGAACTTGTTATATTCTATAGTATAATTGAATAAATAGATGGTAAAAGAATTATGAATGTTATGAAGGAAAGAGTTTTATTTCTAATGCACACGATTAATTGGCACACAATGTTTGTTTTGGATTGTGGTTCATATTAGCCATTTTGATGCATTATATGTAATACTCTGTCAGTTATTACTTGTCTAAGGTGAATGAAAAGCACAGTCCTTTAGAGTAAACTTTGTCTTTAACAAATTATTTCAACAGGTGCAGCCAAACTCTATGCCTACTGGATTGTTGTGAACTTCCGCGAGGCTTATAATCTCTTTGCAGTGAATGGCATTCTCTTCAATCACGAGAGTCCTAGAAGAGGTGAATGAATACATTATCAAAGGAGGGCTTTAGACTTTAGCAACAGAGAATGGTGTATGTATAGTCTGTTGATGTTCTATGGATTGAAAAGTTTATGTCTACTCCTCTTATAAATGTGGTAAATAAAGAAATATAAATCCAGCTTTAATTTATAAGAACTTTCTAAATTCTTTGTGAAAGGCTGGACTGTGCAAATTTACTGTGTTTGTTAGTAGTTTTCAACCCAAGTATGGGAAATTTCTGTGTGAATGCAAACTGCTGGTGGTTTCTGTCATTCATTACTGTTTACCTAGACTCAACCAGTTGAAAAGTATCTTCCCTTTATATTAGAGAGACACCAGGAATGATTGTTTCTCAAATGTATTCTAAAATCAATTTGAAATAAGTCCTTAAGCATTATTTGTTTTGCTTGTCTGTTTTCCTGAAAGTTGTATTTGCTTGCATCAGCTTAGTTATCGTTGAGCCTACTGGCAGTATCATTTCTCTGCCGTCAGCATTAGGTTTTCAGTGAGAAGGGTACTCCCACCCTTCTGACCGAGTGAAACATGAGAAATGTTAACATGCCAGGTGTGTTCTGAGGGGAATAGAACCCACAACATCAGTCTTTACAAAGTACAACTTATTTGTGTCATCTAAATCAGAAACATTTTATTACATTTAATGGTCACTTAGTCTTAGAGTGTGAGAATAAATAAGAAGCCCAATATTAAAAGTTGGTTCTTGTCCAACAACTATTAATACTTATAAGTATTTCAGTGAAATTTTATATGACTACATACTCACCTAATTAAACCAACAAGTCATAGAGAAAGATTAAAGTGACAGGCTTATAAAGGTGTCTTTAGCATCACATATTTTTATTTTATAATTGCTTAAGTTAGCAGTTCCCATGATGGGTTGTTAAGGCATGATTGCCAACCTCTCATCTCTGAATACACACATAACATACTCATCATTTCTTTAATTAGTTTTGTGTTCTGGATATTCCTGGCAAGGGTAATCCTGTCTCTTTTTGCACAAACATGCTTGTATATTTTGTTGTGTTTCTGTATTTTTTTCCTCTTCAATCTGACCCATTTCTCCTACCCCACACAGAACAAGTAAATGTTAATTGCTCTAAGTCAGGTTAAGAGAGGGGAAAGCATTCTTAGGTTATACAATAAAAAGACAATTTAAATATTATGCTTCTGCCAGTCCTCTATTTGCACCCTATAAATAAAGGCTTTTCTTCTATATTGATTATTTTCTGAATTTTAAGAGATAATATTTATGAGTTTCAAAGAAAAAATTTAAATGTTATAAGAGGTAAAGAAAGAGTTCCTTTCCTCATTTATAGTAAGCTTCCTACCACTGGAGCCACTATTATCATGCCCAGAAATTCCCTTTATGTTTTCAGACCTGCAAAGATAGTTACCCATATGTCTTGGGTGTCTGTTAAATATTTGTTAGATTTGATTTTGGGCATCTTAATAGCAGGGGAAGGCTCTTGTTTTAGAAACTTATAGACCTGAGTTTGATCCACCAGAACCCACAGTGGAAAGGGAGAACTGACCTTCAGAAATTGTCCTCTAGCCTCCACACATGTGGTATGACATACTCGTGTCTGCCTGTGCATATATACACAGACACAGATAGCCAGACAGACATATACAGAGACTAATATAAAAATTATCAAAAGGTTATCCGCATTAAGATTATTAAAGAAGCTGGACGATGGTGAGAGCGCCTTTAATCCCAGTACTCGGGAGACAGAGACAGGTGGATCTCTGTGAGTTTGAGGCCAGTCTGGTTTACAGAATGCATTCCAGGACAGGCACCAAAGCTACTGAGAAACCCTGTCTTGAAAAATGAAAAAAAATTTATTAGATAAAACTTGACCTTGTAATATAAAACAGTTTATTGTTTTATTACATATACAGAAATCAGTACTATTCCATTTTAAACCCCATTTATATATTCAAATAATAAAAATAGAATTTATATTAATACTAGCTTTGATAAAACTTCTGAAATCTAATATACATAGCATTTTAAAACTTAAAATTAAAATAAATTTAGTATGAAAGTAATTTTTTTAAAGATTAAGCATTGTTTTCTAAGGATTCATTTTTGCCAGATTGAAACTATCTTATAGGAGGACTACATCGTGTTTTTACAGCTCTACATCTGAAGACATACCATCATGCTAATAGGCATTAGATAAATATTTTTAAAGAAAGAATGAGTATCCCCTATTTCAATAAAACTTTACTGACTTAAAATTAGGATATCAGAATTAGAAAACAGTAAAAATTTATAGGAGAGTTTTTAATGAATGTTGTTTTAATGGTTCCACACATGCAATAATTAAAACTAACACAGACTATTTGTAGTAATGATTCAGTCTGATGTACCTTGAAGAGCATTATGCACTTTTAAAATTCTTAATATGTGCAGCTACAGTTTAGGATGGCACTGAAGGTGACTTCATTTTAGCTTTGCACCCTACTACCACAGGGAACACACGTTTTGCTAGATGGAGCAGTGGAAAATGTCAACCTAACCCGAGATACAATCACAAATCACCAATTACTAGAACTCAGGCTGATGTATTTTGGTCAGAAATAAATTTTTCTTCCTCTGAAAACTGCTGACAGTCTCTTTTGACAGTACCGTAACATTTTATGGTGGCTTATGATTGAAAAAGTTGTGTGAGAGCTATTTTTTAATGTAAAAGACCATACTTTGGCAAACTGTGCTTTAGGAACCACATCCAGTTCTTTCCCTTGTGTGTGCACATGCATGTAAACAAAGTTTAGTTGAAATACAATCATTCTCATAACTTTATATGTTGTTTATGGCTGTATTCATACCCTAGAATCCTGTATCCTGAAAACCCTAAATATTTACTCTCTAGGCCTTTAAGGAACATCTAATGGACATCTAGAAAACTTGCCGTGGGTTTCTCTGAGAACAAACTGATCTTCTAGGAGTTAGTGCCAGAGTCAGTCGTGTTCAGTAGTCCTACTGTGCTAGTGAGGTACTGTTTGGTTAGAGTTCTGCTGTGTTTTCCTGCCATACTGAAGAGGCATTGTGATCTAAAGAAAAGTTAATCATCATTAGCGTACGACCAAAGGCCTGCCCACTACCACAGCTACCTCCTAAGATAACATTATCTCATTCTAATTTCACTATGTCTTTTCTCCATCCCAGTTTTTCTTGTTTTCTTTTATTTTTAGTGTTGTATTTAAAAACACATTTATGTTGTGAGAACTGTAATATAAATCTGAGATAGAATTATTTGTGGTTATATAAGACAAATAGTTGGAAATAATTTCTAGGGAATGAACCCAGTGACCTGGCAGTTCTTTCCATTAGGAACAAGTGTGTTTATGTTGCTCATACAAAATGTGGGCACTTTAGCACCTTCTCCAAGTTAGTGAGAAATGGGTAAGATCTTAGCACTGTCAGTCCATAGGACATGAAAATGTAGTAACATGTTCTATGACTGATTCTTGGTATGTATTTTATATGAATATAAATATTAATGGGGTATTTTTATTAATGAATATCCCATTTTTAAAATATAGATGCTATTCCCTTATTAATTTATCTCATAAATAAATCATACAAGTGTGCTCATGTATTTAAAAAACTTTTCCCTCTGTCATGATTTTACCACACTGGAAATCTTGTATCTGGCTGCTTCTTCCAGTGGAAATATGCATCTCTATATATTGCATTTGCACAAATGCAGTATACTCTTTGCCATACTCATAGTTGTGATGACCACCTTTCTTCTGGAGATACAAACTTATTCATTCAGAAAAATATTGTTTATTATCTAAGCTTTTTAGTTTCTTGAAGAAAATTGACACAGGCAAAATTTTGCCTTTATTGTTAGGTTTCTTTGAAAAGCTAGAGTTAGTCAAGCTGTGAGTGCACAAGGATATTAATGATAGAGGTTGAAGCATGAAGAAAACATGGAAAGATTCTTTGCTTCATTCAAGTATCATATACATAATGATACTTGAATTTTTGTTTCAAATACACTATTTACTAGTAGTTTACGACCACCACCACCACTGACCCCTACCCGAACTCACTTCACCATATGGCCTATATGATCTTCCTGCCTCAACATTCCAAGTGATGGAATTACAGGTGCATTCTGCCGTATCTGCAAAATTATTCTTGTACTTGGACCTGCTCTGTAAATTAGAATATTATAATGAAGTCTAGTTAGTAAATCTAACAATAATATTTACATTTGCTATTATTCATTGCATTTGAAAGGGAAACGCGAGGTATTTGTCACCTATGTCTTGGAATCAGTCCCCTGTTTTTAATTAGTACACCTGCAGAATACTTTGACATGTCATGATTTGTTCATTTATAAACAGAAATTTATTCCAAACAAAATAAAATCTATTTGCATTAACATTAAGAAGAAACCAAAACCAGATATATCCTATATCCAAGTTCAAAAGGTTGAAAAAATTAAGTGATTATGTTAAACTGGATTTCCTAACTTTGATGATTATGGAATCATAATTAAAGGGTGAAGTTAATGTGATATTGGATGATCTTAGTTTTTGCTTTCAATGTGACTGTAGAATTAGAGGCTTGGGCATCCTTCAGCTAAGGAGTGGCTGAGTCTTCAGTAAGAATTGCCAGGGTCCATCTGGGAAAAGAATGGTTAGGCCAGGAGTATGCCTGGTAAATATTGCCCACTGCCTAGTATGGCTCAACTAGGCTCCCACTCTGAAGACATCAGCCCTGTGAGATATGGGAACTATATTTCAGTTCAGCTGTTTGATGACAATATGTTTCTTATGCTGACTTTTGTCATTAGGAAAGTCTGGGCGCTGTAGTGGCAGCTACTTCTAGAGTAGGTAGTAGACGGAGGAGGTGAAGTTGGAGTAAGTGTACCTACCTCCTCGACTGCCAGTTAGTTTATCAGTGGTGAATAACATACAGTGATTGCTTCATCCCAAGGCACCCCTGACCTGAGTGAAAATTAGGTTCCATGTGGTAGGCTTGCTTATTCTACTCTCCTCCCATTCTTTCTTTTCTTTAAATGCTTAAGAACGGGGCATTTGGAGCTAGGAGTATAGCTCAATGGCAGATCACTTACCTAATTAGCATGCATGTGGTCTTGGGTTCTAGGTTTACAGAAACCAAGAATAGGACATTTGTTCAACTAAGGTAAAGCATTCCCCCTTCTCAGAAAGTTTCGAGCTTTTCATTCCCCCTCTGTGTCTGATAAAACAATAATGCATGACATGTGTAATACAGCTTCTTTCTCTGGTTGTGATCTTTAAAGATGATAGCAGTTGTATCTCCTCTAGAATTCCTTAGTTTCCCTATAATTTCCCTAGAGTGCTAAAGCCTAGTGTGTACCACCAAAAGGTGTTCTGTGCTTATCTCACTGTGTATCTCATCACTTATCATTACTGAGTTGAATAATCAGTAGTCTGGTTTCCATTATCATCTTCATAATAGTGAGAAATAGTATTCCACTAGCTGACTTATGAATTTTAGGTTGGTGGTTTAACACTCCAAAAGTTATTTTGGAGACATTTTGGCTGCTTTTTTTTAAAAACGTTTTATATATATAGGCAGATTCATCCATATTTGTATTTTTCTAATTTTTATAACTAAAATTATTCAACAACTCTCTTGAAAAAAATAGAAAATAGCCAACTCTTCCAAAATACTCTCAGAATTTATGAAAGACATTTATACAGATCATCATCCTAATTCAAATAAATGTCAACTGGGCTGAAAAATGATCCTGGGAGAGGGAAGCCGTATGAACCTTATTCAGGCATAGAATCTGTATGTAAGAATTTTAAAAAAATCTGTATGAATGTATGTATGCATGCATACAAATGTATTTATGTGAGGGAGGGTATATGATTGCCTGGCACATGTGTGGAAGTCAGAGCATAACTGTGGTTGTTGGTTCTCAAGCACCTTCCGCTTTTTGTTTGAGGTAGTCTGTCATTGGCTTGCAGCTTTGCATTCCTGGTGCCCTCGGAGTTCAGATTCTCTAGAGCTGGAATGGAACTACAGATGCTTGTGAGCTACTATGTGGATTCTGGAAATGAAACCTGGGTCCTGTGCAAGAGCAGCAACTGCTATTAACCACTGGACCATCTCTCTAGTCCATAAAACATCATTTTAATGAAATATAAATGTGATTGGAAACAAATGACTAGAGTATCATTAAGCTGTCAATAAAAGAAATAAAACTGATAAAATGCATTAAAAATCATGAGGCAATACCCAGTTTATAAAGTACTTAGGATAATTACCAGTTTAGGACTACCCACAAATGGATGGTGTGCTGCCACTGTTTGGATTTTGAGCCATTTTTAGATGATATAGCACATTCCTCTAAATATGGGCTTCATAAGAAATCATCTATATCTGTCTAAACCCAGTATTCACCTCAGTGACATTTTAAGGTTCATGAACTTGTGGTTTTAGTGGTAGTCTTGAGCACTTGTTGAGTTGCCAAGTGTTTCTTTTGTAAAATGTCTATTATCATAAGTTAATCTTCAGAATTTTTAAGCTGCCATTCCTGTACAAAATTAATTACATAAGTTATATTAGATTTTAAAATAATTTCCTCATTGTTTGGTTCTAAAGTATACTGGTGATATTTTGCTTTAAACATTAGTTTCATACTCTTGGTGACACTAAGGGAGTGAGAGGTTAGGAGAGTGACTTTGTTCCCCAGGGGAACATGTCCAGTGTCCGACGATATTTCTGACTGTCACAACTGCCTGATACTTGCTAAGTAGGTAGATGCTGGGGGCTCTGCTGGATATCTTACAGTACATAAGAGTCCCTCATAACAAAAACACAGCAAAGTCAGCCCAAGAAAATAGCAGATGAGTTGAACGTAAGAAACCAGTGCCCTATAGCGTCACATAAAAAAATCTTCATGAAAAGCTATATGAATGCCATTTATAACAGTAGAATTTGGAGTTGGATGCCTTTAGTCCCTGCCCTCTGGAGGGAGAGGCAGGCATATCTCTGTGAGTTCAAGGTCAGCTTGGTCTACAAAGTGAGTTCCAAGCCAGCAAAGGCTACATAACAAGACCTGTCTAAAAGCAAACAAACAAACAAAAATAAGATACTGTTTGTCTTTGAATACTTTCACTGTGTAGAAATCTTTTATGGAGCTATAGCAAGAATTTAACACTCTTCTTTCTATAGCTGTATACAAGACTATTCTGGCCATGGTTCATTGAGTCATACATGGCTGGCCTAGTTCAGGAAAGCAGTCAGCAGAGTTGTAGTTTCAGGACTTTGTCCTACTCTTCCAAAGATGGAGCTCTTATTTTAGTCACATGGTAGTTCATGAGACCCTTATCTTTAGCTGTTACCTTCAACAAGAAAAAAAATCTCCATATTTGCTATTAAACAACCATTAAAACAGGTTGCAGGTAATCTTTTACTACACAAAATTACAGCAATAAAGTGTGAGCTGTTTCCTACAAATGAGAGTTTTTCTTCAAAAATTTTTAGAATTCATGACAATTTGGTGCTTTAGGAGATGATACAATGCATAGTATTAGAAAGCACCCTGTCTTTCCATGTGAGTAATACCCTGAAGTAAAATCCTCCTCAGAATGCCAGTTTACAAATTACAGTCATGCTAGTATAATAATACCAAGGAACAAGCAAAACAGTGTCACTAGCTCCATATTTTATTTGTACTTTTATCAAAGGGGCTTTGTGATTTCTTTTATAGATGAGTATCAGAACCTTAACTCATTGGTGGTGGTGGTGATGGTGGGGACAACAATTGCTACCCGTTTTGAAATCTGGGGATGAAGTAATCGCCTATTGGAGTTCCATGGGGCCTTAATAGATTGTAACAACCATTTTGCCTGTTCACAAGTGGTTAATTGTTGGCTACTAACCTTTCCTTTCTGGTTGGAGTACAAAGTGATATCTCATTTGCCATTGTATGTGTGGCCTGTGATAGTCCACAGATGACTTGCACCTTTGGGGATTATAGTGCTGTCTGGCCCATCTTACTCTCTGTGGATAGATACAGTATAATTGCTTAGCCATGGGTGCTGAAGCCATCCTTGTTTTACTAGAAGTGGTTATTACCATCAAACAAAAATTTCCCTGCCACTAAGCAAGATGATACTTATATGATTGTCTAATTGAATCAAAGGTGTTTTCCTCCATAAGTTTCATAATTTTTACATAACATTTATTTGAAACCAAACTGTTAATTGATGTCACATCTTCCTGCAGGATGGCCAGGCAGTTTTGCTGAGGCTACTTGAAAGTTCTATGTCTCTGACAAGTTACTCATTCAGACCTCAGTTTCCTTATTTACACATGGAAAGAATGACCATACCTGACAGGGACATTATGAGGGTCAATATGCCTTATCAGTTCCATGTGCAGGTAATAAGGGCGTATATGAAAAATCTTAACAACATACCTTGTACATGTGAGCATTCTTTGCTTGCTTTTTCTTTTCTTTTTTACTTTTTCTTTTCATTCCTTTTCTACCATGTTCAGCAATGTTTTGAAGGGTGTTAGTTTCTTTTCTTCTCTACTTTCAAGGCAAAACTCTGTAGGACTCAGCTCTGTAGTGGGATTCTAGTTACTCGTGAATAGGACAGTAAGGAATGAAGGCAACAAAATCCATAACTACAGGATTCACTGTAATAGTGTAGTCAGGAGACATTTATAAATTCTGAAAAGATAAAAATGGAAGTGGTGTTGGAGAATTACTTTCAATGTAGGAAAAGCCATTTGTATGGGGGATTGTGACAAGTAAGCCGATTCTATCTGAACTAGGAAAATAGAAAACAAAACAGAATTAAAGAATAATGGACAAATACCAAAATTATCTATGAAAGATCATTTAGGAAATTCTGAACATTGTTTATAGCCATTCATGTACTATTATTAAAGGTCCTGTGAAATTCATTTGTGCAGAAAATAAGGCTTTATTTTAAAAACACAATGAAGAAAATAAGAAATAGCCACGTTGCCTTTTAGATATACCATTGAGAAGTATATAGATATACATTAGCTTGTGCAGTGCTGGGTATGGACTCTAGGGCCTCACACATGCTAATGGAAACACTACCGTGCAACTGGATCTCAGGCCCATGGTTATGATTTAAATTACTAGCTATATAATGTTTAAAAATTGTTTTTGACACTATCC
>LOJH01046025.1:0-13482 GCA_001685095.1 Ellobius talpinus
ATATATATATATATATACTTAGAATTATATATATATAGTATTATTTAGTTTGCTGATGTCTAGGTTCATGAGTTCTTTATATATTTTGGATATTAGCCCTCAATTGATGAAAATAATGTTCTGTCCTGTAGGATGAATATTTGGACCTGGTGGTGGTGTTCTTTGTTGTTTAGATACTTTTTGAATTCATGAGGTCCCATTTATTGTTGTACCTGCTAAATCAGGGTTCTGTTTAGAGTATTGTCTCCAAATGTGATGCATATAATGCTCTTCCCTACTCTCTCTTTTATGAGGTTCAGTGCTTAGTTTTATGTTGAGGTCTTTGATATATTTGGGCTTGAGATTTGTGCAGGGTAATGAATATGGATCAATTTGCATTCTTTTTCTTGCTGATTCTTGTAGATCAATAGCATTCATTGATGCATTCCTTTTTTCCCAGAGCACATTTTTGGCTGATTTATCAAAACCATTTTTTAAAAATTCTTCTCTCATACATTATACTGAGGGTAGTTTCCCCTCTCTCCATTCTTCCATGTTTCCTTCTACAGATTCTTTGGTTTCATGGCCTGTCTGTATCAGTGTATGCTGGATGCTGTGAGCATCTGTCACATGTGGAACCTTGCTGTATTGCAGCTATTTGCTGTGATGTTCTTTCACTGCTTCTGACTGTGTACTCAATAATTTACTATTCAGAACCAAAAGCACGACAATTGTGGTTCATTCCCCATATAAAACACGGACATACACTTGAAGTAAAAATATAAATTCACATGAAAAAGGGAATTGTGAATTGATGAGTTAATCTTTCACAGTATATATTATATACTTCATGAAAAGAGAGGAGAGGTTGATTAAAGAAATGGAACATTTGACTGAGGCTGGAAGTGCAATACCTGTGGGATGGGATGTGTTGGTAGTCTAGAGGCCTTGGAAGCCCCAATGCTTCATTCTGTTATTTCATGTGAGATGTCAGGCAAATTCCCTTCCCTTCAGAGCAGGGCAGTGTTTTACTTCAGTTAGTTTTGGAAGTTAATGGTCAATACTAAAACAAATGTTAAAATAAACTATTGATGGTGCTCACCTAAATCAACTTTGCAGCACAACAGTAGGCTTAAATATTCTTTGAATTATGTATCCTGATTTTCCTCAGATCAGACTCCAGGGCATTCCAATTTTGAATTTTTGGATTCAGAGATTTATTATGTCATCTAGGCTGCACTCAAATACAAAACTTTTCCTTCCCAAGAGCTTGGATAACAAAGTATGTGCTACTTACTATTCCACTTTAAGTCTCCCATCTGTCATTTAACTTAAATTATTAATCTGATGCTTATCTAAATAACTGGCTCCAGTACTTAGTATTTTGTATGCAGTTTCTATAATTCAACTCTGAATATTTCCATTTGAAAGTTTATTTACCTCTGTCTTTTAAAAATGTAATTATGTCTCATGTGTAATATTTTCAGTGTTGTGAATATATTTTAGAATTTAGAAATACAACATCTACTGAGTCTACATTCTCTCAGTGCCTAACCCTTGCATGTCTTCATTACCACCCCAAAGCTGTTCTGAACATTTTCTTCTTTTTAAACTTGCTCTCTTTTGCTGACATCCACCAACACTGACTTTGCACTTTAGGACACAGATATATATGCAATGGTTAATTTTGGATGTAAGATGGAATGTTGATTGACATCCCATTCTCATAGATGGTCACTTAAGTCACCATAATTCACATATCCCCATACCTTAATTATCTCACCCACTGTGACATTATTTATGGAAATAATGATTGGTGATTGTTTCAGTACTTACATAACACAGTGTGAATTGCTTACATCCCAGGCCAACATACAGTGTTTAGATGAAATTTTGTAGCTATACTGCATGTCATGTGAAGGTTCATGTGGACATTATATACCCAAATAGAACTTCATAGAGAAATATAAAAAGGTATGCAGATGCCACAGATTTTAGATTTCTAGGCATCTGTAGGATAGATTACTGTCTGGAAAGAACAGGTACAGCAAATCCTGAAAAGTGAAGTGTAGTGTCTGATGAGCAGAAAGGGGCAGAAAGCTGGGAAGCATGCTGCCACAGCCACACCAGTGTTGAACACCCACTTAGTGGTTACATCTTGGAGAGACAGGTAAGCTGTAAAGACAATAGAGACTATATAGAAGAGAACAAAACAGCTCACTAGAATGAGGATGCTTTGGGTTGCTCTGGTCTCAGGTGATGACTTAGGAGACAGAGAACTGTGGAGGTGTTGGACCCTTTCCTTGTGGTTGAGCAGGATAAACACCATGTAGCTACTGGCCCACATCATCATTCCCAAAAAGATGACATCATTGAATATATGCAGGATTGTATTAACTGTGCTGATTTGTCTCCCAGGATTCATAACAACACAATATCCAAGATCTTTTATCCCAGTAATATTTCTTTGACCCCTTATATCAGTTGTATACCAAGGAATGAAGATATATAACAATATCTGGAGGGTCCAGCACAGGCCCAGGGAAGGACCAATGATCCTGGGAGCTCTGACTTTGAGCTGTGCCCACTTGGAATTACTGGGACTGATGGTGATGGCCTGAAAGACACTCATCAGGGATGTGGAGCCAAGAGATACTCCTCTGGCAACCCTATGAAAATATAAGGTAAGGCTACATGAAGTATAATCTAGATAGCGAGTCTGACTAAAAGCAGTTGTTGTCTGAGGGATTCCTTTGCAGAGAACAATGAAGTTGGCTGTGGTTAAGTGTTTGACAATCAGATCTGTGGGCTTCTTCGTCCTATTTCCACAGAAGTCAGCAATGATTAAACAGAAAAGCAAGGCTGAGTTCCCCAATATTCCTAGTAGAGTCTGGGCCAGAAAGAAGAATCCTACAGCCACATCTCCGGAGGCCATTCTGTCATGGTTCTGTGCCAATGTCGTCAGGTCGTGAGGACAGTTTTGAAACAAGTTCGATGATTTTCTTCTTAGCAACTCAAACAGTATACTGCATAGACAATATAATCTCATGTTTATAAGTAATAGTAAAAGTTTTTTCTGTCTAGTAAAGCATTTGCTAGATCTCAATGAATACCTGTAATTTGAATTTCAGATAATTAACTGGGAAATTGTTGTAAAGTTAAACATTATATTGCCATTAATAATTATTACCATTTTCCAAGTGCTTTAGAATTAATTGATGCCTTAACATTCAAAAGTGCACTGGTGATAGGGTCTACTGATCAAGATACATTCAGTTGAGTGCAGACACACTACAGGTTTCCAGCGACCCAACAACTAGCAAGAGGCAGAGACTTACCAGAAAGGAGACTGTGTGAGTCCACAGAAAATACTATTTCCTAACTAAGATGCTATTGACAACTAATACCTACTAGGAAAGGTGGAATCTGCTTCCTTTAAAATGTGACCCCTAATGGGTCAACAATTACATAGTAGGTGATATCACATCCAAGAACATTTTGGCAACATATGTGCTTCATATGTTAAAAGTTAAAAAAGACATAAAGGTAGGTGTATATAAAAAGATAGTAAACATGGGTATAGTTGGGAAGTATAAACACAATCAAAATATATGACACAAATTATATTACTCAAACATATAAAGGACAGTAAACAGAGAAAAATAGAACATGAACAAATTTGAGAATAAAACATAAAGGGTAATAAAAAATTAGAAAAGAAAATAGTGGCTGTGGTGCTTTGAATAAGTATTCCACCCATAGACTCATGTGTTTGAATGCTTTGTCCGAAGGGAATAACAACATTAAGAGGTGTAGCCTTGTTATATTAGGTGTGGTCCTAATGGAGGAAGTGTGTCACTATGGGGGTACTATTTAAGATTTCTAAGTTCAAGTCTGGCTTGTGTGGTGAAGTCCTCTTTTGCTGCTTGCCAACTCATTTTCTATCAGTCTTTCTGCCTGCTTGCTGGCATGCTTCTTGCGATAATAATATTGTCCTAAAACTCTGAAACTATACCCAGTCTCAATAAAATGTTTTCCATCGTATGAGCTGCCATATTCATGATGTCTCTTCACAGTAATAAAAAACAAAGACACAGACCATAAGACACCAGGAAAGAAAACATTGAATTCTTCGTCAGCACACTCACAAGTAATTGCATTTACAAATGTCTGGGGACATATGTGGGTTATGTTTGCTTTTAAGTGATTTGAAAATTTTTTCCTAATCTTTAAATTGTTGTGTATTGTGAAAAAATGCCATCACATATAATCATGTCTACAGAAATATTAATAGCAATTATTTTTGAATGTGTTTAGGGCAGGGTCATATGAAAACATTTATTTCATAGGAGGATTCCTGTTGAGGTTCTTGTACTTTTTTGTGATGAAATTAAAGTACAATGGACACAATATAGAAATATTAAATTAGAGTTGTATCCATTTTTAACTGTGGGATATAAAATTTAACTATAGCAATAAATGTTACAGAAATTGACAGATATTAAAATACTGTCATTCAAAGATGCAATAGGTACTTAACACACAGCCCAATAATCATTGACATATCTGTTTAATTCAATAGCAATTTATAGGTTGGGAATGGTGACATATGCCTTTAACTACAATACAATTTAGGCCGATGCCAGAAGATCCCTTTGAGTTTGAGGCTAGCCTGCTCAACAATACAAGTTCCAGTACAACCCAGACTATGAAAAGAGACCCTGTCTCAAAACTAAATGAATAAAAAGTAAGCTCTGGGGAAATGGACATCTGTGTCTGGAGGAGGTTGAAATAATAGGGACATTGACCCAAGTGACATCAGGTCGCATTCACACAGTTAGTCAAATGCCCATGGACTTGAAATATGGATATTAAAACATCAGTTTACCACTTGTTCCTCTTTTCATAACCCTTAACTTGTAGCACTCTAAGAAGGATGTTAAGTTTTCCAATACCACTCTGTACAGACATTTCCAGTAAATAAAAAGAAAAATCTGCATCCACATAGAACAGAATTGGAAAGCAGAATTTAAGGCATAAATATGCCTCAAACAACTCACAAATTGCTCTTGTAACTAAATTCTGGGAGATATTTTACATTCCAGTGAACAGTGTTTGGGCTTCCCAAAAGAAAAACAAAGGTGAATTCTGAGAAACGGAAACAGCTTCAGATACCAGGATGCCACTTTTCTGGGAACAATCATACTGTCGCTGTGTTTGAGAAGAATACAAATAAGGAAGAATCCATGTTATTGTTTCTCACCTGCACCCTTGTCAAATCATGTTGTGTTCAGGGCTGGGGCTGAGATTCGACTTGCTCAGTAGCTGTTCCCTGAAAAAGGTTGATCGGTTAGATGCCTGCTGTCACCCACCTTTCAGTACTGCCCTGTCCCCTGCAGACTGGGTGCTGGAAGGAAAGTAGCTCACCTGTGCAGACAGAATACATCTGTTGTGTTTGCTGCTGCAATGGGACTCAGGCACCAATGGGACCTATAACCCTCATATGGCTATGAAGTTGATGAAAACCCCTACGATGAGGCTAAATGTTCTCAATGTTCATCACCCAAGAGGATGACAAAAACAGAATTGCTGGGTCATGCCAGAAGTGCAGAAAACAAAACTTTAGGGCAAATCATCAATGCTGCATTGAGTGTGTCCCTGATTTCATCACTCCCTACAATGCAACAGTACTCCACATCTCATTTTCCTCTCATGTTTTTTATTCATTGTGATAAATGGGTACACAGGAAAATGAAATTTATGAGCAGGTACAAGACACAGTGGAAGTAAATAAAGAAGGCACACACAAAGAATGGCCGGTTTTATGATCTTTCAAGTAGTATTCCCTGGGATTTCTGATCATTGCCTGGAAGATATTCAAGAGGCAGATGGTGCCAATGGACACACTCCTGCCAAATCTTATAATGTACAAAAAGAGCCTGCATAAAAAATTATTCAAGAACTGCTTCAACCCCAAAGCTGCCATTTTGTGGAGGCACTCCTGAAGAGAGGCTGATCAAGATATTTACATGCATGAGGTGCATAACAATTGAACATGCTGACTTTATTGTGCATCTCTATAGTAAAGGAATAGGTAGTAGAAAATAAGAGAGAAAATTACCAGAATTCTTGTTATACATTCTGAAAATAAAATGATTCTTATTGTCAGACTCCAGAAGTCCATTGTGTAATTTGACACACTTTTCTTTAGAATATATTGCCAGGCTTTTAGTCTGGTCATAATGAATAATAACAAATGGTTCTACCATGGGGACAATAAGGACACCTTTAATCTACGGATGTGCTAATAGTTAATAACAAGGGGTCCTTTAAGCTCAGGATTTCTAGGCCAGCCTAGATCACATGAACTAGTAATGGTACTGACTTTCCATGTATGTTGTTGTGAGATGGCTCAGATCTCAGAATGAAAAATTGTTGAAAAGAGAGCCATCAGCTTTCATAGGAAATGCAGCATTCAGTACGATGTGATATTATGTACAAGACGCAATGAAAAATGACAGTCTGTACAAACAAACCCAATTTCAGGATGTACTGATATTTGCTAGTCACGGTGTGAAAGAATACATCTTCACTAATGACCAAAAACCTTACATGCATAATTTCTTATGTATAGTGCTTCTAAAATTAAAAGATAAAAATGGGTTATTTGTATTTCCACTAAGAATGTTACTATAGACTTGTGCCAGCCTCCAATTTATCCATCTACAATACAACTCCTGCCATCAAGTCAGGAAGATTTTAATAGCCAGGGTATGAGATATCTGCTGTGAGATTACATCTGATAGAAATGTTGGGAAATGTACACACTTGAAATCTCTATATAGCTGCCGAAACAAGACCTAAAATACGACACCAATGGAATGCTAACTTAGAAGGAGGAAATCTCATTGGGTTCTATTTAACACAATTTTATCAGTTTCTAAAGACATAAGTTCATTTTTTACATCGTCCATTAATAATCATGGAAGCTTTGACCTGTATAGCTGCAACACATGCCCTGTGACAGACCATGATCTGTACAAAATAAAAAACTACATACCAATTCCAGGCTGAGGAGATGTCCTGTCATCATTGACTGTGGAAAATAGATGTCTGCTTCTGGCGAGCAAGATAGTACAAAGTCTGGTACAATGGTCACCATGTACCAGAGGCCAAGGAGCCACAATGACCAAAGTTTGCCTAGGAGGGTTCACAGCATGAACAAATGGTGTGTAGGTTCTGGTGTACTAGAGAAACACATCATGGATCACAACCTACAGAAATAAGAGATTGAACAGCATTTGGTATCAAAGACTCAGCAGAACTATATGGACCATCTGCAGGTGGCTTATCAACTCCAAGAGAAAGATTTGAAACCCCAAACTCAGTGACAAAAGTACTACAAAGATTTTTATCTAAAAGATTGAAAACCTGCATGGAAATCAGGAGAACATGACAATTGAAGTGGGGAGACAGGGCAATCAGGAGAAGATAAATGAGGACATAGTTGCTACTTTAACATTATAGACCCACAGGGATCAGGAATGTGGTGACACTGAAATTGACCAGAAAGTGTTAGGAAAATTACTTTTAGAAATTGCTTGATTTCTAATTACTGAAGATGAGAATGCTTTTAGGAAATCCAAAGAGTGAGAAAAGTTTTCTATGGACAAAGGAAAGCATGACTCTGAGTGCAAGGAATGCAGCTAATGCAATACTCTCAAAGTCAGAAGACAGTAATGAACAAAATTTTCTCAGATTGACAGACCATCCCAAATATAACCACCTAAAGTAATGGATCCCAAGGATCTGATGACAGCTATTTTACAATCCAGCATAATGTTACTCTTTATTTCTCAAAAGCAGAGTTCTCATAAAGGTTTCCATAGCAAGTAGTAATAAAAATATTAGCCCTGTAAATTGTTTGCTGAAGCAAATATTACTAAATGATAGGAAATGCACTCCTCATTAGCTGCATTCCTTCTAGCTGACTTTCTTGGAGTTACTCTCAAGTATTTTCATAAGTATAAACAATTCAGATTGTTTTAAAAAGAGACTTCTGAATTGCATTGCTGAGGAAGACAATAATAGATACACAAAATCCCATAGACTAATAATAAATCAAAATATACAATAGTTGTTGATTTAGGACTCCATTTATAAAATCCTTGAAGAAATAAAATGTCCTCCAACATATGAAATGCTTACTTAAAGGTCGGATCCCTTAAAAAATGCAGCAGATGTCTGTTTTTGATTTGTTAGTTAAGGGAAACTTTTGAGATTCTTACAGCATTAGGTTTGTTCTACTTATTGTGTTGTAAGATGTGCTTCTTTTGTTAAATTTTCATGGAATATATTGTTATGATCCTTGTTTCTTTAGTTGAAACATTATGTTAAAAGCAAAGGAAAGAAAGGAAGAAAGAAGGAAAGAAAGAAAGAAAAAGAAAGGAAGGAAGGAAGAAGGAAGGAAGGAAAGAAGGAAAAAAGGAAAGAAGAAATTGAGTTTGGGTTTAGGTTTTTGGTACAATGGCAGCTGGTGTCTGTACATAATCCTCATGGAATCAAAATTTGAGACCAAGATCCCAACAAACACTTTTCTGTGCTTATGAACTGTGATAATGACTGAGTTTTGAGTTCACTAAAATGTTGTCAGAACATCAGAAGCATGTTCATTATTTGTGACTTCACTACTCTATCATTCTTGTCCTGAATATGACATATTTAGTATATATACTGTTCAACAGGGCTCATGTAAAAAGTAAACTTTCCTGGAATATTTTTAATGTTATGCCCACCTGGAGTTGTACTCCACAAGTAGTCCACAAACTGGAGTTGTAGGCCACAAACTTTCCCAGGAAGATGATGCTCGTGGTCCCTGTTGCCACACATGTGAGCATGGGAAAAAATTACAGTTTTTGACAAGATGCTTAACCTGAAGAGTTGCTGTGGCATTTAAAGTTCCTTGAATGACCAGGGCTAAGACATAGCTGGACCATGTGCACTAGATTTGAGTTTTGGGTATCAGGCTGCATTAAGTGTAGTATGGGAAAGTAATGGGAAAGTAAGAAAATGGTGACCAATGCCACCACAGTGTGAGAACATTCTTGTGCACGGATATGTGAGGTCACTCTGCTTAGTCCTCGAAATGGGTGTTTGTCTTCTCAGCCATGGGTTTCTGCACAAGAAGTTACCCTGTGTTCATACTGGTCTCATCCAGTGAAACACCATTCTGACTTTTAAATATTCACTTCGTTTTATTTTGCTAAGAGTTAAATACATAATTGAAAATTTAAGTTTTAAAGTTTTATTTGTTTTTATTGTACACATTCTGATCTGTTTTATTTCAGTTCTACAATTTGTTGTGTCTTAACACTGACATAAGGTCCAAGACCAGTGCTCAGGTTCCACTGATTTCTTTCTTAACTCAACAGTGACCACAGTCTTATTGCACTCATTGAACTCAGCGACAAAAGCTCCCTCTCATATGTCCAGCTTCCTTAATTATGCCTAGCCATCATCTATGATGCTTTAGTCTCTTATTGTCACTTAAATATCTACCAGAAATAACAATAAGTATCTAGTAACAATTAGACCCTATGAATCAGGGACTTACTTATCTTATAATGACTTATGTTCAACCTTCGCTTGAAGAGATGTGGTAAATTGCATTCCTCAGTTTCTCTGCTTCCAAAGCTCTCACCCTGGTCATAGCAGAACCATTTTCAGTGGCCTAATAATCTAGGTTATGAGGGACTAACTCCTTCCTTGTTCTAAAGACACCCAATATAGGTAGTTCAGATACAGAGTATATCCTGATTTCCCTAATATTCTGTACTGACAAGAATTCTATCTCCATACTCAAACTTAGATCTTTTGTATTTTGTGGATTACAAGTTAGAGTTCACTGCTGTTTTCTACTTTTTTTTTGCAATATTCTCTCCTCTTATATCCTTGAAGTTTTAAGAAATGGCAGATGTAACTTTGTACTAGTTAGCATGTGTTTAGATGCCCAACAGCCATAATAATTTATGAGTACAGCTATTCTGTTGGTTTGACACCATTTTTGAATTTTATAACTGTCTGTTGTGGATAATATCATTATTTACACTGTCAATACTTGATCTTAGAAACAAATGGTAAGTGGCCCTTTAAATCCAAAAGCTGTGTGTGCCAGAGCATATACCAGAAGGTCTTGCACATGGGTAGTGGTTTGCAAACACAGTCACCTAAGTACGTGATTATGAAGCAATGAGATTCATTCATAAAACTCTCCAGTCTTAAACACAGTTTGTTTTCTTTACTTGACATTCTGCTGACTTTGTTGACATTTATTGTATGCTTTTGGTTGAAAATGTTTTCGTTTTGTGTGATGAAAGAAAGCTACATAGTAAAGAACACTTGCAGGTGTTGGAGAGAAGCTGGGTCAGTTTCCAGCACCCACATGATGACACATAACTGCATTAACTCTAGTTCAAGGAGGATCTGACAACCGATCCTGTGTTCTGAAGATGTTGGTGGATCATAGTATACATATGTTCATGCAGGAAAAATATTCAAACACACAAAAAAATGACAAATAAAGAAATCTGTTTAAAAGATTTAAAAGTTAAGACTAAAAGTTTTCATTTTAAAATAAAGATATTTTCATAGGCAAATACCAAATGCAAATAAGGCTTTTGAGATTTTACTAAAATGCAGAGTCCTCAAAGTATGGTCTGTTATGATAGAAACTGGTCCATTTCCCAGTTTAATTTTACAGCATATGAGGGACCTGATATTTATGATGCCACCAAAATATGCTTTGTTTAGTGTTAAAAGTTATAGTTGATGCTGGATCCCCCTCTGTATGCTGTTAATAGTGTTGGTTAGTAAAGGAACTGTTTTGAGTCTATAGTAGAGCTATAGGGGAGCAGAACTAGGCGGGGAAAACTAAAGGGAATGCTGGGAGAAAGAGGGCAGAGTCAGAGAGACAACATGTAGCCCCACTGGAGACAGATGCTGGAACTTTAGCCGGTAAGTCACAGCCAAGTGATGATACACAGATTAAAAGAAATGGGTTAAATTAATATGTAAGAGTTAGCCAATGAGAAGCTAGAGCTAATGGGCCAAGCAGTGATTTAATTAATATAGTTTCTGTGTGATTATTTTGGTTCTGGGTGGCCAGAAAGAACACGGGGCCTTCTCACTGCATATAGTTGTAATTGTAGGTAAGTTACTCACAATATTACTCTGTAAAATTTGCATCATGAAACACTGATGTGTGCTGAAATTGCATGTGAAGAAAATTAAGTTAGTANCAGTGATTTAATTAATATAGTTTCTGTGTGATTATTTTGGTTCTGGGTGGCCAGAAAGAACACGGGGCCTTCTCACTGCATATAGTTGTAATTGTAGGTAAGTTACTCACAATATTACTCTGTAAAATTTGCATCATGAAACACTGATGTGTGCTGAAATTGCATGTGAAGAAAATTAAGTTAGTATAATATTTAAAGTTCTGCATACACTTACTACTTTTTATATTGATGACTCTAATAAAATTAATAATGCACTCAATTAAATGTGATGTATGTGAGATATGTAAAAATGGAACTGAAGAATGTGAAATACTATAATAATGTCAAAACTAAACTAAAGAACTTAGTGTGGATACACATAGCTGATGGATAGTGAGTGCCCTGCCCAGCTATGCAGAAAGCCCTGTGTTATATTAGCAACAATGATAATCAGTAAGGTACGACATTCCATCAATTTGTATATATCATAGATTATTTTAGAAATAGAGAAGATAACTTAAGCTTGAGTAAAAGAGGTCAGTTTCAAGCCACACATTTTATAAATGCTCATTCAATATAGACTCAGATATTGCCTCTCTAACTTATAAAAAATAGTACTACATACTAATACCTTGTACTCCAGAAAAAAAATATATATATTCCATGGTTGTATTATTCCTATATTTCCATGAAATATTTACTATCATCATGTAACCATAATAATTATAACAATCATACTGCAAAGCATAATCCTACTACAACTATAATAATACTGCAAATACAGTCTACACATTAGATAAGATAAGGTGAATGATCACATTGACTTTTTACATCAATCCTTCAGGACCTTCACAGACACATTGCATTATTCTGGTATTACCCACAATCACCCTCTGTCAGAGACTTATATTACAGTAAGAACCAAAACCCAATCTGAGGAGTGAATGACCATAGTGTAGAGAGAAAGTCGGGAGAGTGGAATGATGGGAGGGAGAGGGCACTGGGATTGTATGAAAAGGAAGATTCTTTTAGAAATAAAATTAAAAAATAAACTATAAACATAGCAGGGACTGGCACAAGGTTATAGACACTTCTGTCTTTCTCATTCATTTCATAGCTCTGGAATTATTCTCACAAGTTCTCTGTCTGTCCCACAGATCTGTTTCTAACCAGGATACCAATTACTAGACACAAGCAACTATGAAGGTCTCGCTTCTTTGCTGGCTCTGCTGGTCAGACTGAAATACAATGTACGCACCTGGCTTCTTGCCTCTGCAGGGTGATGTGTTTATGGGGCTGATCCAGACTCATATATAACCAGCCATGTGTGAGAGAGTCACTTGAGGTAGTGGTGTTGACTCTGACCTCACCTCCCTCCGCAACTGCAATTTTCATTTCACCTGCAGTGGCAAATGACAATGCTGTCATTGGGAGACAAAACTGCTTTTTCCAGTTACCAATTAACAAAGAAAATTAAGAGTTTCTTATGAATATCTCCAAATCAACAAGGTAAAATCCATTGAGTTTTCATGATCCCTCTAGGCTCAGCAGGATCCTGTGGAAGGTTTTAGAAAGTTTGAGGTCAGATGTGAGAAAGTTAGAGAAGTCTCTGTGTCCCATTGGGTTCCATGGTTTAATGACTTCTTCTAAGACAGAACAACTTAGTCTTTTTTATGATTTACATAATTTCCTACTTAAATGTTTCTCTGGGTATATTATTAATGCATTTATAAGTCAAGTCTATATACCACTATCTCCTTTCCGTTTCCTTTCTTGTCCCACACTCCAATTCCCTTCAAATTTCATGTTCTTCTTTATGAAAGAAAGAAAGAAAGAAAGAAAGAAGAAAGAACAAAGGAAGAACAGAGTCTGCTAAATGGTGCTAGCATGTGCATAGTGGAGGCATATCTATGAAGGCAGGGGTAGGCTATCTCTTAAACCCTGAATCCTTAAAGAAACCTGATACTTCCTGTCACAGAATTCAGAAGTGACCAACATCTTTTAATCTAGAAGTGGGCTTCCTGGACACTTCTAATCTGCTGGAGTTTTGTCTGCTTTGAGTTCTTAGTATTGATCTTGAGTGGGCTTTGTGTACTGTTGCAATAAATGAATTCACAAGTGCAAGTATCCTCTTCTTCTTGAAAAAAAACTTTCTTTTTTTCTTTCTTTTTTTGATTAAAAATTTCCACCTCCTCCCCTCCTCCCATTTCCCTCCCCCTCCCCCTCC
>LOJH01046026.1:1414-13481 GCA_001685095.1 Ellobius talpinus
CTGGCCTTGAACTCACAGAGATCCACCTGCCTCTGCCTCCCCAGTGCTGGGATTCTGAGCTCACCTTTGTCTCACTTGGAATTCTGGTAGAGTCAAATCAATCGAAGGTCACAACAGTTTAACAAAACTCTTTTAATAAAATTTATAAAAATGTATCTTAGAACAGTTTTAATTGTTTACCTTTCCTCTCCCCACAAAATACAAAATTATCAGCACCCACACACATATACACTCAAACTACATACAAGTGACACTCTACACTGACTACAGTAGACATTTAAACTACAGAGAAATCAACAGTTCTCACAGTTGATTGCAGTCATTATTTTCTTCCAAAAAATAGTGAGTAAAGCACTTTTAACAAAATTCTCTCCAATGGTTATCAAAAAGCTGAAATTTGCATTTTGAATTAAAAGAAAAGACTCAAATCAAGGCCCTCGCCCCCTTTCTCCCATTGGAACAGTGTTTCTTCCTGCTTCTACGAGAAAATGCACAATTTCTAACAGTCTCAGTTTTCTATGCATACTTGGCCCAACTCAGCCAGCATTTTCTGTAGATACCATCAAAAGCAGGCATTGGAAGAGCATGCTTTCTGGGCTTCGGGAATGCGCAGAAAAGGACTCCAGCCAGGAAGCACATGGTGAGACTCCTCTATTCTTCCAGAAATTTTCTGAGAAAGAGTTCAAGCCTCACCATCAGCGTGTGAGCTGGTCACGTGATAGACGTGCTGCCCATGAGCCAGTCTCTCGCATTTGCTCTCCTCTGTCTTTGGCTGCAGCACTCTGGGCACTGGTGAGTCTCAGAGCCCACGACTCTTTTACGTTGGTGTGAAGGAAGCATAAGAAACCAACTGGGGCCTGAAAGCCTTCCTACTAGCTGTGGTCACAGCTTCCAATAGAGAACCGAAGCAACATATCCCACTATGGTTTTCACCTAGAAGACAGTGACTCTGCACAAGGAATGCCCATTTCAAGTGAGAAATCCGGAGGTGAGGAAGGAAAACCACGAAGGTCTTTAAATCACACACTATCCCCTTCAGTCGCACCCCTACCACGATACCTGTCTCTCACCACAAAAAGATCCAGTCACTTCCGCATCATAGAATAGCACCCGGGCAGGGCAACAGAATTCAGGAGCATAAGTGGGTATGAGAATACAGAACACAAATATGGTAACTGTGGGAAAGTACACAATTTAAAAATTTTCCTGTGGGGTGAAAGGCTTGGAACTGTAGCTCTGGGGCGGGGCACTTGCCTAGATCCCTAACTCAAAGACAAAAACAAACCATTTCCTATACACAATGAAAGAGAAATAGGGCAGACCCTCCCCCTATCTTAAACATAAGGAAAACTGCCAGTGCTAGCTGACCCTTCTGAGGCTTGAATTACCATTCGGAAATAAAAAACAATGAACTGGGGAAATAGGTAGGTAACAAGAGGACTTGCCTCTCACCGTAAAGCCCCATATTCATCCCATCCATGGAAAAGGAGAGAAAAATTAAAATAAGGAGACGGTGGGCCTGTGACTCAGTGGCAGAGTTCAAATCCCAGCCCTGTAAAAATAAAAAACTGATTTCAAGAACAAATGACAACCATTCTAACACAGTAGACTGGTAGAGTGAGGCCCCTATGCAAACTGCATCTCAAATCAGTCTCTCTTTTACAAACTTGGGGAAGGAGCTGAAAGGCCACTGGCAACATTATTCTGAATCTTCCATGGCTCCACCCAGGGGCTCCTCTCCTAGTCATCCTCGCCGCCACCGTACATATCAGCCAGCTTCTTGAAGCGGTTGCCCCACTCGTTCAGATAGTTGTAGTCCTGGTCCTGATCCGACTCAGAGGAGTTAAGTGAGCTCAGGCTAGCAGCTTCAGAACCACTCCCCTCATAGTCAAACACCAACAGAGAGTCGTAAGGGGGTGCCGTGGGGTCGCTGTCAGCTGCCTTCAGATTCTAAAGGGAAGAGCACCATATTTATTATAACATGCGCATCAACACAGAAGGACAAGTCACAGAATGCTTCTTCCGAGGGACAGCTGCCTGTCAGGATGGGATCCCCAGAAACCAAAGCAAGGACCCAGACCGCTAATCAGAATGGACAGAGGCTAAAAACAATGAGATCAGCCCAGAAGTTCCTCAAAAGATGGATGTCAAACTGTCATTGTTAAATGTTAACTCTGAAAGGTGAAGTTGAAGGATCAGGAATTTAAAGTCATCCTCTACATGGTGGTTTGAATGAAAATGACACCCATAGGGCCATACAGAGTGGCATTATTAGCAGGTGTGGCTTTGCTGGAGTAGCATGGCCTTGTTGGAGGAAGTCTGTCATTGTGGGAGGTAGGTTTTAAGGTCTCTTATGCTCAAGCTATGCCCAACGTGAGACAGACTCCTGCTACCTTCTGCCATCCTGGTCTACGAAGGGAGTAAAAAGGCTTCTGGGATTACATAGTCTTGAGTGTTTGGTCCCAAGTTAGAACTGCTTGAAAGGATTAGGAGTTATGGCCTTTGTTGCAGGAGGTGTGTCACGGATAATAGAATTTGGAGTTTTAAAAGATCAGCCATTTCCAATTAGCTCCCTCTGTCTCTATCTCTGTCTCTGCCTTCTGCTTGTAGAAGAAAATGTGAGCCCTCAGCTGCTCCAGCCATGCATGTCCACCTGCTGCCATGCTCCCTGCCATGATAGGCATGGACTCTAACCCTCTGGAGTCCTTCGTTAGACTCTTCTGAAAGCTGCCTTGGTCTCAGTGCAGCAACAGAAAAGACAGACACCAAGATTGTGGAGCAGGAAGGTCAAACTAAGTATGCATTGCAACTTCTTTTAGTTCTACGATGTCTTTGTAAGTAGATTTTGGTTTTGTCTCAAGGATCTGGACAAGCAGACACCAGACACCATAAGGTAAGAATTTGAAGGTTCTCACAGGAATGTTTTTCTCCTTGGTTCCCAAGTTAAGAGATGCACTGTGCCCTGGCTCACAGCTTTGCCTACTTACTTCATCGATGAAGTTCCCGATTTCATCAGGATTGGCTGGTCGGGGACGATACTGGGGCATGCTCAGGTGGCTGGGAGCCACATCATTTCGAATCACTTCAGGTCGGGCATCCAGGCCCCTATGCAACTGGCTCAAATCAAAGTCCTAGAGAAGAGCAGAGACATGCCAACAAGTGAAAAAGAAGTGGGTGCATGGGCGGGGCTTGTTTACTTCACAGGCTGTGCCACTGGAAAACCCAAAACTACCCTCTGTATGCTGTTTACCAACACATGCCCAAAAGCATATGAAATGTCCATTTCCAAAATTCAGAGTCTCCTAACTTACACTGAAAGATAGAGACCACTTGGGGAGTCTATGAATGCAAACCTCTGTGTCTTATTCATTTCACAGGGCATGACTATTGGATTATTATTGCTTGGCAAATTTTACTCAGTCCTCCCCAACCATAGCTGATCTGCCTGTTAACAGTGGATTCTGTCATGTGAGGGGTCTCAGGTAACAAGACAGCAAGTGATGCTTGCCTACTGGAACCTGTATTAATTAGGCTCCTGTGCAGCAGACCTGGACACAGGGTACAGCTTAGGGCCTTTCAGCAAAACTCTGCCTGGGTTAGCTGCATCCTCATGGATTTACAGATGCTATGAGCTTCAATGTAATCAATAAACTCTCCAGAGAAAACAACAGTGTCTGGGGAAGATGCTGTGGAATAATCCTTCTGTACACTGTGAAGATGTTTTGTTTGTTTGTTTGTTTGTTTGTTTTGACAAGGTGCCTTCTGATTGGTTTAATAAAAAAGCTGACTGGTCAATAGCTAGGCAGGAAGAGGTTAGGCGGGAGAGCCAAACTGAGAGGATGCTGGGAAGAAGAAGAAGAAGGGTGGAGTGATGGAGTAGCCACCTGGCTCCTAGCAAAACCTGTTTTAATGCCTGATATGAGAATCTCCCCAACATAGTCAGTAAGTCTCTGTGTAGCTATTCAGAAGACAGCTGGCAGGACAGAAACCTCCACCTTCCTGACTTGTGTATCACTGAGATCACAGGGTTCTGGTGCTCCATAGCAGTACTGTGGGGATGACTCACTGCCAGTATCTGGCACCATCCCCCCACCACTCCCCCCACCCCCATCAGATTTTAAATTTTGCATTTTATAACCCACCTGATCCTCTTCTCCACCTCCTTCTTCATCATAGTAATACACATTGTCCCTGGTGTCGTCATCTGGAGGCAGCAGGGGCTCTTTGACCACTGTTCTCCTCCGTAGAAACAGTAGGAGCAGCAGGATCAGAACTGGACACAGACGGGGGAGGGGAAATGAGTCATAGGCAAGGAGACCAGAGGAAGCAACCTTCGTGGGCACTGTAGCCTTGCAACTCCAGGCAAATGGCAGATGGGTAGGCACTTGAAGGAAAATGACCTCAAGTCCAGCCTTGGCTACATTGTAAGTTCCAGACCTGCATGGACTACAGATGAGACCCCTTCTCAAAACACAACACTCAAAAAAAAGAACCAGGTTGTGGTATGGGAGGTCCTTCTGTCTATGTGTTGCTGTTATTGGTTAATAAATAAAGAAGTTGGCTTGGCCTATAACATGGGAGGAGGAAGGCGGAGTTAGAGAGAAGCCATGGAGCTGCCACCAGAGTCAGACATGCCGAAACTTTGCCAGTCTAAGCTAGCCAGGAGACCAGGAACCTCCCATTACATTTGGCGCACCAACTTGGTGGACTAAATCCATGTAAAACCTACAAAAGTTTAAAAAGCAACTCTAGACACAGAAAAACAAAGTTTAGCCTCGTTTTTTTTTTCCAGCTGGTGGCATGCTACAGCTCCCTTACGGGAGGTTTTCCTGATTCACTGGTAGCAGGAAAAAGGCTGCACATTTTTCAAAAGGCAGCTTCCTAGGCCATGCTGCCAGTGCAAATTCCAGCTATGGAGCATCTGAATGGCATTTGTGGGCCCAGGTGTTTGTGTGCCCACTTGGGGTCAGGAGCTGAGCCAGTCGGCCAGGAACCAACAAGCAGCCTCCTACTACAAGGTTGGACATCTGGCTCCTAGCAAAACTTCTGCTTTCAATGCCTGATATGAGAATCTCCCCAGCTTCAGTCAAGTTTAATAAACTATATCTACTGGGGAAGAAAAAAAAAGGTCAGGAACAACAAAAAACATTGATCATAGAAACCCTCAGGGCACCGTCTCCAAGTCCAGAACACTCTATAGGTAAAGTCGGACCAAGGATTATGGACAGAAATGGCCAGCTTCTTTCCAACATCTCCTTTCTCCATGGATATTCATTGCTCAACCTATCCACCATCTCCACAGTCTCCCAAGCAATCACTGGGCTCAGTAAACCAGTTGGAATTAAGCAGCAGGAGTCTCCAGGCTGCCTAGCAATTTGGTACGGCTGCTCTTGAGCCAATGGGATGTGAGCAGTAATGGTGTCTAAAACGTGCAGTTAGGTGGCTTCAACTTCCTCTCTCATCTGTCCTCCAAGATGGGTGGGTGAGGGTAGCTGCCAGCCTTGGCTGTGCTAATGAGAACCGTGAGTGTGCCATGGCCTTTTAACCACACCATGTAGTCCTGAAACTTTAGCATCACTTGGAAACCAAATCAAAATGTAGCCTCTGAGGACCCTCGCCAGGTACCCTGGGTCTGAGTTCTGGCTTTACTGAGAGGCACAGGTGACTTGTATGCACTCAATCTTAGGAAGCACAAAAAGAATCAGAACAGAAAGACCCTGGGTCCCATTTCATCTCGTTGGCAGTTTTATCTGGGCCCCAACAGAAAGTTCTTCCTAGGAAATGGCCCGTCCCAGTCTTAGGTCGCAGGCTGAGGCATTTGCCCCTGTACTTACTCAGCAAAGCCAGGATCCCTCCAAGAATGCCAAGGATGGCAGGAACTTGCAATCCTGCTTCCACGTAGCCTGACCTCATGCAATTGTTGACAGCCCCTTCACAGTCACACACAAGGATGTCCAGTGTGGTCACCTGGTCTTTGTTCTGGTTATCCATGAGCTTGAGGTTGATTTTGTAGTCACCTAATTCTAAGGCCTTCTTTGGCTTCAAAAGGAGAGATTCTTGGCCTAGGGAAATGAGACCAGAGAATGTTTAGGGAACCAAAGGCATGCAACTGGGTGAAGGGATTGTTTGGGGTCCATATTCCTATACAGTATGCTCAGAGGAAAAGGAGAATGCATGAGAAGTAGAAGGAACTGGCACCTGATACCAAGAGGGGGTGCATCTGGAGCAAGAAGGGAAATCTGGAAGGGGGAAAGCAGAAGCAAGGCAGGCAGCACTGCTCTAGAGATGGGGCTGGACTTCACACCTGGGTCATTGTACTCAATGGTCCAGTTGACACTGGCCCCGTGGGTGAGTTCAGCAGTGAAGGGGAATGTATTGGGGGGCAGGTCTGGATCGATGATGTTGATGATATGGGGCTGTGGGTTCCTCTGGCAGAATTGCATGCTTCGAGGTTCTGGGATGGGAGCATTGTCATTGATGTCAGATAGGACCAAGAGAAGAGTCCCTGTGCCAGTGGCAGCTGGGGAACCTAGGAGAAAACAGAAAGGTTGTCACAGCTCAGGGGTAATATCACCTTCCAGCTGACTGTGACCCTTCAGCAGGTTCCATACTACCCACGCAGTCTCTGCCCTACCACGTTTCCCCTTTCTGACAAGCTCATTGCATATCTTGTGTACAATGATTGAGTTGTTCTTCATATAAATGCAGCATTCTTCTTCTTGATATAATACTATTAACCCACTTAAGTTTTGGGGGTTTATTGTTCTTACTGGATTTTGTTGTTGCTTTTGGTTTTTCAAGACAGGGTTTCTCTGTAGCTTTAGAGCTTGTCTTGGAACTAGCTCTTATAGACCATGCTGGCCTCAAACTCAGAGATCTGCTTGCCTCTGCCTCCTGAGTGCTGGGATTAAAGCTGTGCACCACCACCATGAGGCTGTTGTTTCTTTTTGAGACAAGGTCTTACTGTGTATCCTTAGGAATTACAATCCTCCTACTTCAGCCTCCTACAGAAGCCTGGGCTCCAGCAGACCTTTTACAAAGTTAAGAAAAAACTGAGTGTGGTAGTGCTTGCTTGGAATATTTTAAATTTTTTTGTATTTATTTGTTTATTTATTTGGCACAAAGTTTCTCTGTGTAGCCGTGACTGTTCTGGAACTCACTCTGTAGACCAGGCGTGCCTGGAACTCAAAGATCTGCCTAACTCTGCCTCCGAGTGCTGAGATTAAAGGTGTGTGCCACCACCGCCTTGCACTTGCTTGAAATCTTAGAACTTCACAGGATGGGGGGTTCGCCTCAAATTTGAGGTCTTCTGTGCTCCATGTGAGTTCAAGGTGAATTTAAAACTAGTCAGGATTATACAGTGAAACCATGTATAAAAATAACATGAAATTTAAAAAGATGGTTATAAGAATTAAGTAATGTCAGGTGGTGGTGGCTTGTGCCTTTTATCCCAGCACTCAGGAGGCAGAGGCAGGTGGATCTCTTGAGTTCGAGGACATCCTGGTCTACAAAGTAAGTACCAGGACAAGCAGAGTTGCACAGGGAAACCCTGTCTTAAAAACCAAAAACAACAATAAAATTAAGTAATAATACATTCACAGCCTTGAACCTGGGATACAAACCCAGGTTTCAGCAGGTAGGAATGAGCTTCAAGTGCAGGGAGAGACAAGACAAAGGAACCCTACTTGACTCAAATTTTGTTACCAAGTATTCTTTTATGAATAAAAGAAAAGGAATGAAATCATGACTCCAAAAGAAAGGCAGAGGCACAGGAGGCAAACAGGCTGGAGAGTGATGGAGCCCAGGGATGTGGATCGGCCACGCAGTATCTGTACCATTATCTGTAGCAATGATGAGAGCGGTATAAGTGCTGTTCTTCACGTTCTCCACGTCTTCTCTGTCCATCTCAGCCCGAGTGGAAATGGCACCAGTCTCTGGGTTAATCTCCAGCCACTTGGCAGTATCCCTCAAAATCCGATACCTGAGGGCACAAGCTGTGGCTTAGAGTAGGGGCAGCAGACAGAATGGAGCGGAGGTCACAGGTTCTATTCAGTTGATACGCAGCTACACACACACACACAAACACATTTTTATGTATATATGAGTATGCTTGAGTGTATGTATGTGTACCACATGGGGCAAAAGGTCAAAAGATATCAAATCTCCAGAGTTATAGATGGTTGTGAGCCTCCACATGGGTGAGAATTGAACTATAGTCCTTTAGTTAAAAAAAAAATTGGTAGGCGGGTGAGGGGTGTAAGTGGGTGAAAATACTTGGTAGCAAGCCTGACAATGAGCTTGATACCCAAGACCTACACAGTGGAAGGAAAGAACTGACACCCACTGGCTATGCACATAAAGGTAATTTAATTCTTCAGGGAAACTGCAGCCATCTTAATTTGTTTGACAAACTATACAATGTTCCCAAAATGATCCAACTTCTCATGGACAGATTTCTCAGAATATATTATCATTACATGGCAAATCACTACATTTATATTGGCTTAAATTGCATACATACATATATACACACACTGGGGAGACAGAGCCAGGTATATTTCTGAGTTTGAGTCCAGCCTGTTCTAAATAGTGAGTGCCACAGAAGCCAGGGCTACACAGTGAAACCCTGTCTTGAAAAAAACAAAACAAAACAAGTATGCACCCACTCAATACTAGTCACTGGTTCAACTTACGTAATCTTCTGTTTCATGAATATGTCTGGCTCGCGGGCAGTGTAGGATGTGATTTCCTGACCCACACCGAAGTCTTCAGGCACTTCCACTCTCTTCTCGGCCGGCACAAAAATGGGGGCTTCATTCACATCCACCACATCCACAGTGACAGTGGCTGTAGAAGGGACAAGAGTCCCCTCAAAGGAAGCCACATTGGCCACTGTCACATGTAGAATGTACTGCTGCTTGGCTTCGAAATCCAAGCCCTAGAGACCAGGAGGGGGGAAAAGTTAAAACTAAAATACAAGGGGTTGGGTGCTTGACTCAGTGGTAGAGCACTTGCCCAGCATGTGCAGGGCCTTGAGTTCACACACTGTTGCCACAGAACAAATAAATAGCTCTAAAAAAGAAATGGTTAGTTTAAAAAAAATTGCTGAGTGGTGGTGGTGCATGTCTTTAATCCCAGCAGAGGCAGGTGGATCTGTGAGTACGAGGCCAGCCTGGTCTACAGAGTGAGTTCCAGCACAGCCAGAACTACACAGTGAAACCCATTTCCAAAAACTACCACCTTTGATTGACAGCAGTTCTCAAATGCTCACTTGCTGAAAGACATTAAAGCTCTGAGGCACTCTAAGCATCTATTAACTTTTGCTAAATTTACCAGTAAGTCATTCCCACTTTTGGTTTAGACTTTTTTTTTTTGGATATTTTCCAAAGATTTACAGGCAGTTATAAGTGCTGGCTACCAAAAGCCATTGTCTTTCTAGCCCAATGGTTCTCAACCTTCCTAATGTTGCGACCCTTTAATACAGTTCCTCATGTTGTGGTGACCCCAACCATAAAATTATTTTCATTGCTACTTTGCAACTGTAATTTTTCTACTATTATGAGACATAATGCAAATATCTATGTTTTCCATGTTTTCCAATGGTCTTAAGCAACCCTGTGAAACGGTCGTTCTGCTCTTAAAAGGTCACGATGCATAGGTTAAGAATCACTACAAGCCTCTGGCTTTAGGACATTTTCCAAAAGACTAACACTTACTTGACTTCTAACAAGCCAAGAGAGTTTCTGCAATCCCCAGAAAGTCAATACCATCCCCAGACTCTACCCTTCCTCTGGTGGTGTTGATCCAATCATAAGACGACATTACAGGACAAGAGAGGCCCAGCTGCTAGCACATCAGTCCCCAAGCACCATACAAACCTTGGCTGTTTTCAGAATGCCATCATTGGTTGTGGGGTCTGTGATAACAACAAATTGATGGTCAGGATCATTGACTATGGTGTACACGGCCTCCCACGCTGGAGTATGGGGGGCATCGTCGTCAGTCACTTTGAGTGTGGCAATATATGCATTGTCCTCGTTCTCATCCACTTGACCCACGTACTACAGAGCAAAGGAAAAATCAGGTCATTAGTGACAAAGTGACAGTAACTTGGAGCCAGGACTTGGGCTAAAGGAATGAGATACAGATAGGTTGAATGAGTGACGTCAAGAGTGAGCCCCCAAGGATAAAGAGTAGGCCCTCATTTCCCATAAGTAGACCAAATAGCAGCGCCTGAAGTATCTTTCCAAGGCGCTGGGTTTCAGAACCATCTGTTGCCACATTGTCTGCAAACTGATCTAAAGATACATGTGCCATTTGTCCCCAACCCCCATCTACTCTCTAATCTTTATTAGTAACCATTAAAAAGATAAATCATGAAAGAGCAATTTTCCCTGGGCCTTTTGTGACACAAGAGGGGAAAAGTCAGCTCTGCCTTTAGAAAGTACAGTATTCAGGCCTCCGTTAACCAACCATTAAATTGACTTCTAACTTAGGAAAATTATGATCTTCCCTTCCAAAACTAAAAAGCTGAGCATGGCATTCCATGCCTGCCTGCCAACCTGGGCTATAAAATGCTGTCCCAAAAATCTTAATTTAATTAAAAATATGTATGTGAAGTTCCTTTATCTGGCTCTTAAAACCTTCTCCTTGAATACATTTGAATTCTTGGTATTCAATAACTCTTATGAAGCTGGGCATGGCAGCTTATAGCTGTAACCCAGCATTTAGGAAGTAAGTATACTACCAGACCACACTACTCTAGTGAGTTTGAAGTTCACATTCACTAACCTAGGGATTCACCCAAGCATAGAGGCAAAACTTAGTTCCTGAACAATGAAGAGCCCCTCACAGAACCAAGGGGTGGCAGAATTACCGTGCTTGGGTTGAAGATGGGAGCGTTGTCGTTAATATCGATGACGGTGATCACAGCCTTTGCTGTTGTGCTTAAGCCTTCGCCTTGAAGGTCAGCAGCTTGAACTACCAGGGTATATGTAGGATAACTCTACAGAAATCAAACATGGAATCAGAACCTGCTCCAACAGCCAGCCCAAGCCTGGTGCAGCCCACTATACACAGAAAACTAGAATATGTCATCATCTGTCTCACTGCCCAGGCTGCCTGCCTCCAGGCATTGAGATGCAAAGACTCACACTGACTGCCAGGCTCAGCAGAGGGTTGCACCATCCTTGAGATTTAGTATATATACATTTTCCTTCAACTCCCACTGCAATCCTCCTGAGCCCTGACTGACCTCTCGGTCCAGTCCGGAGGTGACCACACTGATAACCCCTGTGTCTCTATTAACAGTGAACATGTTTTTGTGAGGCAGCTCAGGTTCTTGGCTGATGATGGTATAGGCAATGGCAGCATTGTAGGTGTTCACATCGTCATCTGCGTCGGTGGCTGAGACCTGCATCACAGAGGTTCCTGGAAGTGTAAAGGAGACGAGATTCAAAAGAGATGCGGTGCTACATTGGGATTTGTCTGCTCAGAACAATCCTGACCTAGGAGATGACCACTCCTAATCATGGTTTTTATTTCTAGAATTCTCATCAAATTGCCAGTGAAGGGAATGTTACATCAAGCGTTACACCAAAAGTTCAGGGAACTCAACTTTCAAAGCCTATAATTTAGGTGAGGGGAGGCAAGGCAGAAAATGTTGGGAACAAATTAATTAAAATAATCCTACCAAGTCCTTCTCTTTTACTCCTGCTAGTTCTTATCTTATTTTTAAAGATCTTATTATTATTATTGGGGTGTGTTTTTGGTATGTGCATGTGTGTGGTATGTGTGTGTGTGTGTGTGTTGTACATACATGCAGATGCTCTCCAAGGCTAGAAGAGGGCGTCACATCCTCTGGAGCTGGATTGGCATGCATGCAACACCAAGCCCTCAGAAGGTTTTTCTTTTATTGTTTCTACTTACAAATGCTATATCTGCTTCCCCCACACTCCCACCTCATCTCTCACAGTGGCTTTCAAAGAACACTGAACTCCAGGGACCTGACGCCAGGTGATGTAGGTGGGCCATCTGTCTATGTGTTACTTTCATTGGTTAATAAAGA
>LOJH01046027.1:0-13481 GCA_001685095.1 Ellobius talpinus
ACACACACACACAAGGAGACAAGTCCACTCTCCTCACATCTGTACAATTTAAGCAACACATTCCATCTAAAATACTATCAAAATAAATAAAACATTGAAGAATAAATTTAACAAAACAAGTGAAAATTTTGTCATTGGAAAACAATAAAAGTAGGCAGGAGGAAGAAGGAACCTCTAAGAATTGGAAGTTAATAAAAAGTGACAAGTAGAAAAACAGTGGGGAAATAAGTCAGTGCAATAAAATGTTATTTCATCTAAAGGACCTGTAAAATTGTCAAATATCTATTAGGAAGATTCAAATTGCTAAAATGAGAAATGAAGTAGTGGATAAAGTTATGCCATTGATAACTGTAGGTCAACAGTGCAGGAAGCTGGGAAGAGATAAAAGAGCTACCTCAAACTACTAAAACTGACTCCAGAAAACAAAATAGGTCATAAAAACTTTACCACACGAGAAGGTTGAATTGGTAATAAAACAATTCCTCTAAAGAATGGCCCAGTGTCAGATTGTTTCATGGGTCAATGCTACTAGATATTCAAAGAATTAATGGCAATCATTTCTAATACTTTCACAAGTTAAAAGTAGTATAATTTCCACCTCCCCCTGAGAGGTCAGCATTATTCTTATTATACCCAAGCCAGACAAAGATATTGCCAGAAAAGAAGAGACTAATATCTCACGATAAAATTATAACAAAATCATAACAAACCAAATTCAATAATGTATAAAAAAGATTATACACAGTGACCAAGTGGGAATCATTCTAGAAATGCACAGTTGGTTTAACATTTAAAGATCAACTAGTGTGATATAGTATGTTAATAAAACAAAGGTCGGGAAGCACATGACCAGAAATTTGACAAAATTCAACACCTCTTCACAATCAAAATACTCAAAAAAAGGAGGGTCATTTCCTCGATCTGATGAAGGACATTTGTCTTAATTATGAAGACTGAACCTTCCCTTTAAGAGCAGAGGTGTCCACTCTCATCACTTTTACACAGTATTGGGATTAATAAACACATTCCATTTAAAATAGTATCAAAATGAATATAATACTGAAGAATAAATTTAACATAAGTGAAAATTTTGTACTCTGAATACTATAAAATATCTTTGAAGGACATTAGAAAGAGATATAATGAATGGAAAGGCAATCTGAGATGGTGGATAAACTGCTCATGAAGGAAGTTTTCAATAATTATCCTATGGGCCTCTAGAAATGGTGTAACAGCCCTTTAGTATGGAGAAGAAAATATCCACATGTAAAAGAAGTTGGACATCCTATTTCATACATATTACAAAAATTGCCACAAATAAGTCAAATAGCTAATGTGGCAGTTAAAACTATGAAACTCATTGAAAAAAGTGTAAATCTCAAAACATTGTATTAAAATGTATTAAGACATTATATTAAGACTCTTTCAAAAAATGTTCTTGCAGTCCCTCTCGTGAGTAGGTGATAAGCGTTACCATGTTTCAGCTATTCTATTTCTAGGAACTTGCCAAGTATAAATGCACACCTGTTCATATAAAACTTGTACATAAATCATTATAACAGCATCAGCCATCATGGCACAGTAGTGTAAATAATTCAAATGTCCTCTAATCCATTGACGGACAGTGTGTGGTATATCTATGCAATGGAATATTGTTCAGAAATATAAAGGAGGAGGGTACTGAAGGCATGGCTCACTGTGTAAAAGTTCTTGCCTCAGAAGGCTGAGGACCTGAATCTCCATTTAATCTCTGGAAATGTAACATAAATGTCTGTAATCGAGCATTCACGGAAGCTTGCGGGCCAGATAAGCTGGCAAACACTGTGGAAAAACAACAAAATGGCCATGTCACAAACAAGGTGGGTGATGAAAACTAGCACTTGAGGCTGTCCTTAGACTTCCACATGTATGCCATGGCAAACATGTTCCTACAGTCCCACACTGGAACACACACACACACACACGCACGCACGCACGCACGCACGCACGTGCACACACACGCACATGCACACACACAAACACACCACCCACAGAGATACAGAAAACAGAAAATAAATAAGGAGTGAAATAAAGTTAAATGACCAAACATGGATGAGATTTGTAAACATTATACACAGTGAAAGGAACCATTCACAACTGTGTTTCTATGCTAGGTTTATGTGAAATGTCCAGATTCAGCAAATATATAGAGATAACATATGGATGACTGGTTATCTATATTGGTTACTGGTGGAGGACTGGCTGAGGACATGATAGTTAAGATTATGTAGCTTTGGAGGGTGTGATGATTAACTTTAATCGCCATGTTGACACAACCTAGAATTGCCTGGGAAGAGTCGCAGTGAGAGATTGTCTACATTAGGTTGGCCTGTGAGTCACCTGTGAAAGGGGTTAATTGATGGAGGAAAACCGAGCCCACTGTGCGAGGCATCATTCCCTAGGAGGAGTTCCTGAGCTGCTTAAGAGTGGAGACATCAAGCTAGGCACAAGCAAGCAACCAAGTGCGTGATTGTCTATTTATCCTATCTTTCTGCTCTTGCCTGGGAAGGTGATGTGATCTGCTGTTTGACGCTCTTGCTTTGACTTCTCCGTGTGGTAGACTATAAATGAGAATGGTGCTCTAGCATAGAGTGCTTTCTCCCAGACGTTCCTTTTTGCCAGGAGATGTCATCATGGTGACAGCAGTGACACTAGGACCGAGAGGTAACGGAAATATTCTAAAATTGATTTTGATGATACAAGTACAAAGGACTATATGCCGTGAATGCACACAACGTCTCTGAACTATCTAGCTTAAATGTATGAATTATATAATATATGGATTATATCTCAAGATATTTGTTCCCAAAACAATGGATGGATATTATTATTCAATGCGTTTTACTGAAAGGTAGACTAGGTATGGAGAAATTTTAGAACATGTCTGTGGTCTTTGAAGAGCTAGGATCAGAGTGACATCATAAAGTATCACCTTGAGAAACAACAGTTATTATTTCTAGAGATTCATTCAACAAAGGCAAACCGAGCACTGATGTGAAGGCCTGAGGACTTCATATCTGAGATGTCGAGCCAGTAAAGCGGTGGGGACACCAAGGGATCTCCTTGATTCTACTCGCAGATTCTGCAGCTCGCCTCGGGATCATGGTTTCCACAAGCATTTAAGGGGTGTCTTTCCGTCGAATGAAATGGCAAACAAGTACACAGTTGAAGGCCTGTCTTAGTCTTGACTCGTGCTGTTCAGCAAAGCTTGAGACTTTGTTTGAAGACTGAGCTGATACGCGCCCCTCAGAAATGTTTGTTCATGAGCCACGAGGAAGGAGACATAGTTTACTCTGCTTTGCTTTGTGTCATTCCGTGTGGCAGCAAGTGCTCACCGCTAAGCTCCATCCTCAAACCCTCTATTCACTCGAAAAACATTTTTTTTTAATTTTAATTTTTGAAACAAGGCCTCATTGATTTCCCGAGACTGGTCTTGAATTCATTTTCACCTATGTAGGCATTCAATTTAGGATCATTTTTTTTAAACTTAGCCTCCCAAGTAGATGAGACTATCAGCCTGCACCAGGAGCCCTGGCCTAGGTCCAGCACTTCTGATCAATGACTGTTTGACTTTGGAAGGCCACACTAGGCAAGGGGGCCAACATTAGCTGCTGCTGAGAATGGGGCAGTGATGAAAGTGTTCCAGTGGCCACCTAATTATTAATCAGAATCAACAGTAGGGAAGACCAGTGCTAATCAAAGATTGCTCGCATTTTAGTGTGACTGATATAAACTACGCCTTCGCATGCCCTCTGCTCCGTGATCATTATTAAAAACGATGCTGAATCTAACCTGGGACTGGTCATGCCTATATTCTGTGATGCTATTAAATAATGACAGGAGAATATGGCTCCAAAACAACTTAGGAGTTCTCAGAAGCATTCAGTGGTCCAGGATAGAGAAGGTAGTGTGGAATTGGGTTAGGAAGGATGGCTCTGGGTGGGGACTAGATTCCCATTTTGGCTTGGGCATTGTAGAAGGGCTATAACCATTGGCAAATTATTTAATCCTGAGCTACAGTTATGGTGTCTGTCAGTTCAGTGATAATGAGAAAACTCTGTCAATTTTCTTAAGGGTGAAATGAAATAATGCAATGTAAGTCCCTGTGTGTGGTAGAACTAATGTTTGAAAAATGTGTGATGTTCTTGGGGTTATGAAGATAAAGCATCATTCAGGTCAATGGCACTGACGATGGTCCATATCCATGGTCAAGGATGTTGGAGGCAGAAGGCTGCGTGTGGCTACTCTAGATACATCCCGTAAATATTTGGGGACAAAGAGGCAAATGGAACTCAGAGGGCTGAGATCAGTTCCCCAGTGACCTCACAGCAGAACTGTTATTTGAATATGCTCATCTTGGCCCATTTGCCTTCTTCCTTCCCTGCCCCGCTCATGTATTGTACACCACAGAAAAGGTATACATTAGGTTACGAGCCTGGCCCGGTATTGGTGAGGGACTTAATTATCCAGTCAACTTTGCATCCTAATTAACCATCTCTTTTCCAAGTGCTCTGCTCTCTCAGTGGAAAGTCTATTGGGAATCTGGGGTTGAAGCCTAGAGGATTCCTGGCCAAGATGCTAGGTAATGGAACTCATCATTCTCTGTGAGTTCCAATGAGTGTGGACAACACTTCACTTGTCTACATCATCCCTGAATGGAAGGCGAGCTGGAAATGCCAGTTCGCTTTGGGGTGCCAATGCCATTGTGTGGCACTGTGGTCTGGTTTACTTCTGGCTTCTTCTCCATCTTGTGAAAACCTAAGTGCTTTACTTTTCTACTCTCATCACTGTCAAGGTCCTGCCACGCTTCACAATTTGTGTCCTGCTTCCTACAAAAAGCACTGTGTTTACTCCTGGACTTGCAATTCAGATTTAAGCAGCAGGGACTTAACCATGAAAATATCAAGTCATAATTACTCGCTTTCTTTTCCTTCTTTTGCAAATGAATAAACTGAAGCTCCTAGAAGTAAGTTGTTTGAGGCCAGATAGATAATGAGAGGCAGGACTCGGATGTTGGAGAGGATGAAGGAAGAAATGACTGGACTGAAAATCACTCTTACCTCTGTCCTCTGCATTGATTCTTGGCTCCCCTTTTGATCTGGGATGGAGCGGGTACACAGAACGAGAAGGATATACAGGACTCCCTCTGTCATACTCTGGAAGTGCATCCTCGCGGGAGGAAGGATGAGTGAATTCTAAAGGCAAGGAGGAAAGAGCGCTCCTGGCAGAATGAGTGGTTTCCTGGGAAAACTGAAGGTACTCAGTGCTTGCTCTTCCAATATGTTTTCTACAAGCAATCTCGAGGTATCCACCCTACTGGAGGATCTTGGAAGTGGAACCTCTAAAATAAGCTGTTAGAAGATCTCAGAGTTCAGGGACTCCTGATTTCGCTGAGCTCTGGTTCTACTCCTTCCACAGCCCCCACTTTAGATATCACTCTGTATTTTAGCATTAGAAACCTCAGATCTTCAAAGAAGGAGCAAGAAAGAATCTTGACCCCAGTCGGCAGATTGCAGAGAAGGTGATGATGGGACTAGTCCTATGGAAGATAGTGTGTCAGAGGAACCCGTGAGGCTGAAGGCAGACATAGTTCTCATTGGAAGCCACTCATAAGCCTGTGATATGACAAGCTGTAGATTCTAGAAGATATTTTAGACAGAGAGGAGTTAAATAAATATTAAATAGAATGAATGAATTAGTTAAGCAAAAGACATGGTAAGAAAGAGAGAGAGAGAACAGACAGAGAATGAATGCAAGCCTCCACTCATGAAGGTACTAGTTCCCACGACCTAGGTGTTTAAGACTCTGCTTCTTTTGTATTCTTGAACTTCCCACCAATCAAGCAGGTAAGTACTTTTCTATATGTCTCACAGTTGGAGAAAAATAAATCTGGGGTGCTCTGGAGACTTTCCAAGGTCACACAGTCAGGACACCAGAGAAGAGCAGGACCCAGTGCCTTCAAAGCCTGAAGCCTGTGCTCTCTTCAGTAACAACTGTTCTTTCCTCTCCATCATGACTCAGGAGAAAAGTCAATTTTCCATGGTTGTGCTTGTTTGCTGAAAGGAGCAATTCCCTTTCCTCTATCTCTAATTTTCCTCCAACTAATTGCAAATTAGTGGTAATTTTCAAATGAAAAGAGGGATCCAGCATGCCATCCATTTGTGCTTACCCAGCAAGACCCTGGACTTGTGACAGCTCTGTCACCATGGCAACCCTGCCTACAGGCCTTTCTGGGATCCTTGGCAGAGCTGCCTGGGCTCTGGAGGTGGGGCTGCTGGCCCTCCAGGTTAGCCTAGTCTGTTGCTTGAATGCCCCTGCAAGGGCACAGAGGGTCCCTGGTTAAAAAAGCTCCGCGAGTCTTATTTACTGCTCCCTTTGATGTCTCCTGTTTGGGAGGAGGTTCAAAATTAAAATAAAAAGAAGAGGAATAAGAAAGTAGAAAAATTACAACAAATGCAATTTAGAGGGGGTGAAAAGCTCCTTCAAACATGGGGGCATTATCAACTTCCTCAGTTCACTGCTTCTGGTTGTGGGGATAAGTTCCCTGCTCCAAAGTCTGGGGATGCAGAGGGCCCTAGAGTCAAGATCCTTGTTTGGCCTTGTTCACAAAAGAGTTGTGATGGGAAGTTTGTTCATTATTTCAAGTCCAGAGTCTCTGCAGTAGGGAGTCCCAGACCTAAAAGGGAAGGCCCGTGCAAAGCATTGTTCTATTAACTTGAGGTTGCGTGTACGTTTCTTATCCACAGCAAACGTTTACTGAGCACTTACTTTGTACTCTGAGGATAAAGGAATGAAGGATCTGTGTTTCCTGGTGTTTCCTGGTGTGAAGCAGCTGTTGACAAGTGAGAGGGTTACATGGATGGGTGCCCAATGCTGCCTGCTCTGTGTGGTAGAAACAGGGTCAGCTTAATCAACTACACGTGTGAATGTAGAGACGGTCCGGTTTTGGAAAGAATTAACAAATGACTCAAAAAAACAAGCAATGAAACCCAGGCAAAGAGTCCAGTAAGTGCAAAAGTATGAAAGTCAAATAGGAGTTAATATATCTTGGTAATTTCAAGAATGGCTACCCGTACCACTCAGAGTTGGCAAAATATATTGAACTGCCATGGGAATGAATCGAGTACTTGGAATATGGCTGGGAAAGAATGGCTTAGTGTGGGAATCAGAGGAAACCCGAGTGAGTGAAGTTCACGGCCCCGAGAGCCCTAGGCTCAGGGACATGGCAAAGCGTTGCGGAATATTTGTTTATGCTCTGAAGCTTTGTCTTTGCCAAGGCATCTTCTTGCTGGTTTAATAAAGAGCTGAATGGCCAATAGCAAGGAAGGAAGAGAATAGGTGGGATTTCTGGTGAAAGAAGAGGAGGAGGAATCTAGGCATGTGGGAGATGCCAGCCGACACAGAGTGAGACAGTTGGATATACAGAATGGGACGGGGCAATGAGCCATGAGCCATATGGCAGAACATAGATTAATAGAAACGGCTTATTTAAGTTATAAGAGCTGGTTGAGGACAAGCTAAGGCCATGTTTTCATAATTAATAAGTCCCCATGTCATTGTATATGAGCTGGTCGGACCGAAAGGAAAGTTCTAGTACAGAAAATTCTTGCTCAGGAGCCTGAGTATGAGTGTTGACTGTGTGTGCAGAAAATGTCCACCGTAGCCTTCTCTCCGCGCCCCCCGCCCCGTACTTATGGCCTGAAGATTGCTCCCCTACAGAGACTCCTCCCACCGAGATTAGCTAGACCTGTCCCCTCAACCCTGTCTCCTTGTTTGTCTGTATCTAACAATTCTGCCTCATGTTCAGCTCTATATAATAAACACACCGAGCTTCTGAAGTGCTGTGAAGTTTCAAGCATACAGTCCAGACCACCTTCTTGGCCAGTGTGTTGATCTTTTCCTTCATTCTGTCGCCAGCCCCTGACAGGTCCAGCTACCTGGACCCCTGCTGTGTGTGGATGTGTAGTTTGAGAAAGCATTTGCCACAAAAGCATTAGAACCTGAGTTTGACCCCCCCAGAGCCTGTTTTACAAGCTGGGCTTGGGATCCTAGCACTGAGGCAGAGGCAGGTGAATCCCTAGGACTTGCAGTCTAATCAAGTCACTGGGTGAGCTTCAGGTTCCAAGAGATCCTGTCTCAAAATCTAAGGCAAGCATGTTGGTTGGTTTTTGTCAATTTGACACATGCTATGGTCATCTGGGAAGAGGGAAACTCAGTTGAGAAACTGTTTCTGTCAGTGGGGATATTTTCTTGGCTAACGATTGATGCAGGGGAACCCAGGCCATTCTGGGAAGTTGGTCCTAGATTGTATGAAAAAGCAAACTGAGCCATGAAAAGCAAGCCAATATGTGGTGTCCCTTCATGGTCTCTGCTTCAGTTCCTGTTTCCATGTTCCTGCTTTGTGTTCCTGCATTGGCTTCCCTTGATGATGGCCTGTGACTTGTAAGCCAAATAAACCTGCTTATCACCAAATGGCTTTTAGTCCTGGTTCATCACATCAATAGAAAGCAAACTAGAACAGGATCAATTGAAGAAGCCACCTAATGGCAGCATGTGACTTCTAAATGTGTGGTCACAATCATGCACATATCACTAGCACTGACCGGGCCTCAGGCCTCTACAGGATCTTTTGTTTACTCAAAACAAGACGGAGGACTGGGGCTGACATCAGCATCACATTCTCACAGTGACCAGAAAACTCATAAAGGTTGAGTTAAGGCCATAACTTTCTCATTTAGGGGGTTTGCAGGAACCGCAGACAGCTTCCCTTGCCTCATCCCCACTGTTGATTTCAAGGGAATACCTCCCATGGATATATTAGCAACCAATTACCAGATGAGGAATTAGAGCATTGGTAGGTAATCTGAGCTGGAGCCTCTCTGCGCAGGCTAAGGATTTGCACTTGTTGGGAGATGCAAGGTGACGTGGGGCGGGGTGCTGATGGAGTAGCATGAACTCCTTGAGATCTCAAAGCCCAGACCACACCTGTTCAAGGGACAGATCATGAACACACTCAAGATCTGGCCTTTTCAGCCAGGAGCCTCCTGGCTCACAGTCTTGATGGATCTCTGCCCCACCCCACATCAGCTGCTGTGAGCTTCACTCCACCGTTCTCACCTCTGCGTTTTCTAACTCAGGTTAAAACTCACAGTGCAGTGCAATTGCATAGCTTTGGATGGCTGGATCGTGTATCTAAAAACTCCAACAAGACATAGCACATCCCCATCTCTGTAGCTTCTTCCACCCTGTCCTCGGTCCTCCTTTCCCATGGGCAGTCCCAGTACTGTGATGCTTACACTGGTTTTGAACTTCATGTAAATGGAACATCCCTGTGTCCTGTTTCGCACAGATTCCTTTGATGTGGCTGCTGTCTATTGACCACGGTTCTCTATTTCAGAAAACAATCAGGGGACTTGCAGGGACTCATCAACCCCGTACCTAAATTTCTTCGGGACTCATTTTGCCTATGCAGGAGTCATCTCACTTCCATGAGACTCTCCTTGACAACAGCACCCAACAGCACTCTCAGTGCCGTGGAGGTGAGGTAGAAAGGGCTGCTGAGCAAGAAGGATGGAAGGTGATAGGGGCTCCGAAAGCAATACCTCAGAGGGAACACAGTGTCCAGTTTGAATGGCCCAGGCTCTGGACCTATACCAACTTCTCAGTAGCATGCTGCTGTCCTTCATATGGGAATCAGAATGAGAGGAGGCTGGTAAAAGTCTAATAGGGTTCCTGACACTAAAACATGCTCAGCCTTCACTGGGGATACTCCAGGTTAAAGGAACACAGAGACAGATGCCAGCTGTGTAGGAAAACTTACAAGGTGTCTCATCCCATTCCCAAAAGAAAACGATAATTTTAGGGAAAATTTGCAGAGGCTTAGGAGACGATGGATAGGCACTTTGCATAAATGTTTCATTTGACTTCACACAATTCTGACAATACACGACTGATGGAGGACAGAGAGGTGTGTGACTTGTAGCCAATGTCCATGCTGGGACTTCATCCAGGAACTCTACGTTTTGCTACTGGTCTTTCCTGGTAACAGGTCTTTTGAAGTACAGCCCCAATCTGGGTAGGTTTTAAGAGGGCATGGGTAACCCAGGAAATGTTTCCACTGATCGGACATAAGATTCTCTACGTCAAAATATGCTTAACAATCAGAGGTCTGAGCTTGGTTCTTTTAAGTAACAAGGGGAAGGGGTGTGAGTTGGAGGATCAGCAATGAATTTTGTAGCCAAGCAATCAGCTGGAACAAATCTTCCTTCACAATTGGGGTTTATACTTTAGGAGAAGAGTACATGCGCTGAAGAGCCACATTAAGGATTAATCAGAGACAGAGTGTTCCTCCAGCATGGCATTCGGGGTACTTGTCTTGCGTTTGCATTAAAACGTAGGATCAGGTTTTATTAAAAGCAGATGACAATTGTGGCCTGCTAAGTGACAGAGGGAACAGCATTTTCCAGAACATTGCCACTAATGATTTTAGTTGCTGGATGGGGGAACAGGAAGATGGTACCCTGGAGTTAAAAGCCTATCCCATACACTGGGTCCTTCAAGGAGCCTGACGGGTGCTGGCTATGTCCTGCTTTCTTCTACCCTCCCCTCTCTTCCCCTTCTCTTCTTTGTCTTTTGGAGGTAAGATCTCCTGTATCTGGTCTCAAACTTTCACGTAGCTGACAATGACCTATCAAGAACTTCTGACCCTCCTACCTTCACCCCCCTAATGCTGGGATAGTGAACTTGCACCACCACACTCAGGATGCTGGATACTGGAGACTGAGCTTAGGACTTTGTGTGTGCTAGGCAAGCATTGTCCCAATTGAGCAACATTTCCAGACTGTCTTCTTTTCTTAATAGGGATGTTCTTACTTGGCCTAGGCTCCAAGTCTTTATATATGCAAGGAATTCTTATTGTGAGTGGCAGACCTTTTAGATTTTGCCATTATACTTTGGGAGTCATGTATGCTTGCAAATTCCCTACCATGTATTAGTGGATATTTAGAAGTCTTTCCCACTTCTTTATATTCTTTGGATCTAACCTTTTGAAATCTCAATTGCCTTGCTTAGTCAATGAGGATAACCAATTCAATAGAATTCCTCAGGGAATAAATGATATGATGTAATATTCCCCAGCAAAGGGCCGGCGTGTGTGAAGCCCTCGGTTTGCGTTCAGTCTCTCTATCCTTGATACTTCTGTTCATGCGAACTCCGAGAAAGGGTTCCTTAATTTATTTTCTCTTTGCTGAAGCCCACAAAGCTGTCTCCTGGGGATCTGGGAGAGGTGCTTATAGCTTCCTGCTTCTTCCAGCGTCATACTTCCCTGCAGTTCTCCACAGTAAACCTGTTCCCTATAAAATTATCAACAGTAGATTTCTCATGGCCATAGGACTGCTCGTTATTATGGGTAATGATAAATCAAATATGGTAAAATAGACACCATTTCCTTTCAGAGGCTACGTATTATTTTAAACATTAGATTTCTGGAATATAGATGACAATTAATAATAATTTTCCAATAAACAAAGGAGAGTATTTTTTTTGCACTTTTTTTGTCTGCTATGCAAAGAAGTTCTGATTCCTATCATCCAATTGACAGATGAGGAAGTAGCCCCAAGAAGATTAAATGACTTCTAAGTGAAGGACATCAAAGAACTGGTATCTGAGACTTGGCCCACCCATGTCCAGACCCTATCAGGGCCCCAGACCACGCCCCCTCCTTGTGAGTCCTTAGAAAGATTGCTCTTGGGGTTTGCCTTGACATCACTTGCAGATCCCAGCCTGAGGGGTGATCCTGAATTCATGACACACACTTGGGTCTTCCATGACTTGTGCTCTCGTAATTTCATTAGGCTGACCTGTAACTGTTTTGGTAAGTGTTTACACAGCTAGAAATTATTATTAGGCAAGTGAGGCAAGGTCAGCCTTTATCGTTCAAGGCCCTGGAAGCAGACACTGGAGATTTCCCAGCAGACAGGGGGGCTGGGATCTGATTAATTATGGACTGTGTTGGTGGCATGTTGACAACACTATTTCCTGCTGTGAATTTTGAAGTCCCAGTTGGGTCATCTTTCCTGAGCTTGAAAAATTATCACCCTTCTACTGATTGTTTTGCAAGTTATTCAATTTTAAATCACTAATGACTATTGATAGCTGATTTTTTTTTTTTACTCAGGCAGCAGAAGCTGGACCTTATTGTTGGGCTAATGCCTTTATCCTCAACTCAAGGACATTCTGCACTACCTATTTAAAAATTGTAATAACTGTATTTTAAGAACTTGTAAGTAGTGTAGCTAGATGCCCACAGTATGTTTGACCCTTTTATCCACTGTGTTATATAATGTAACAATTCTGGGAATCATTGTCTTCTCCGTCACCTCCTGTTCTCCTTCTTCAATATTGAGAATTGAACACAGGCCATGTCCTGGCATTGAGGTGGATCTCCAGAGAGTTTTATTTACTTATATGCATTGTTTAAAGTTTGAGACAAAGTTTTGCTAAGTTATTCATGTATTTCTCAGACTTCCCCTGTAATTCAGGCAGACCTTGAACTTGTGATCTTCAGCCTGCAACTCTGGAATTAAAGTCCTGTGCTGTCACTGTTTATGGCTTGTGACAATGTCTCATTGTTTCTAAGTAGCTTAGGTAGCTGACATACAATAATATGTTAGGCTTTGCCAAACAAATAGAACCAACTGGATGGGGGAATGGAAGATAAGCAGAGAGATGATAAGTTAGGGATTGGAATAGAGGTAGAGATTGATAGAAACAAATTAGTTGTAGGGGATGAGACCACAGTATGTTCGCAAGCTTAGGGTGCAGGAAGGGTCATGGTAAAATTCTCCCAAATATGCAAGTCTGAGAATGAGGGGAGTCAACAGTGTAATCCTCAAACTGAGTCTGAAGGCCAAAGAACTGAAAAAGCTGGTGTTTGGTGGCAGGAGAGGCTGGAAATCTTAAGGAAAAGAGGCAAAATTTTCTCTTCTCCACACGTAGGTAGAGCCCCTGAATTCTCAGTGGTTTAAGTAGAGCCCGAATTCTCAGTGGTTTAGGTAGAGTCCTCTGAATTCTCAGTGGTTTAGGTAGAACCCCCTGAATTCTCAGTGTCTTAGGGAGATCCTGTGAACTCTCAGTGGTTTAGGCGGGGCATCTGAAATCTCCGTGCTTTAGGTGGGGCCTCTGGAATGTGTGAGAGACATCTGATCATCTTTACTCAGTCTACTGATACAAATGCCTTCACAGATGTATTCAGAAATAAAGTTTTGCCAGTGTCCTGGGCATCTGTTAGACTAGGTACATAGTGAACCATTGAGGAGGCTCTTTATAAGGAGAGCTGATAAACCCATACACAAATGCAAGAATACTGATGTCCCTCCTAAAGGAGTTACTAATAGGAAGGAAGGGGAAGGGAAGAGAGTTTATCTACCCTTTAGAAAACTAAA
>LOJH01046029.1:1304-13481 GCA_001685095.1 Ellobius talpinus
TGGCACAGGAGACCACTTCCTAAATAGAACCCCAGCAGCACAGACACTGAGAGCACAATTAAAAATGGGACCTCCTGAAACGGAGAAGCTTCTGTAAATCAAAGGACATGGTCAACAAGACAAAATGGCAGCCTACAGAATGGGGGAAGATCTTCACCAACCTCACACTGGACAGAGGACTAATCTCCAAAATATATGAAGAACTCAAGAAGCTTGACATCAAGAGAAGCCTGTTTTATAGTACTAAAATTCATGGGAAACACATATGTTAATTACTCTAATGACAGACTCAATGCCAGAGCCAACTCCTTCAGATTTTGGGAGATGACTGCAACAAAAATCTAAGGTGCTTTACTGCTTTTTTGTTTTTGCTGTTTTTGACTTTCTAAACACATTTGATCTGAACACAATGCCCTCCAGGTAGGATTAGCACATAGTGCTCTGTATTGGAGTCCCCTGATGTTTGATCCTGGTTTTGATACTAGCATGCCTCATGACTCGAGAGAAGAGGTTGCTTCTTTACTTCACTCAGCTAGCAAATAAGAATGCTGGCCCTTCTGAGCTTGATTGTTACAGAGATGTTCAGCACACACAGTTCTGTCATGACTGACACTGCCGTAGATGATATATGAATTGCCCTAGTCAATGTATTTCCTTCTAAATTTTGTATCTTCCAAACTTATCTTGAAGGAAATGGTATTGGTAGGTGGGTGATTACTAGCAGGCAATTATACTATAAGGATATTCCTCATACTTGGTACTAGTAGTTTTATAAAAGAGAGCTAGTTCCCCTTTCTATGATGTGGTAACCCAGCAACGGGCCATCTATGAAGCAGAGACACCCCTTCAGTAAACACTGAATCTGATTGATTTGGGGCTGCCCAGTCTCTAACATTGTGAGAAAGAAATATCTATTATTGAAACATTGCTTTGACTGAGGTATTTTCTTGTTACCACTCAAATCGACTAGGTACCAATGTAATATTCTTGTGTCTCTTCATAGTTATATGGATGTAGTGAAGTCTTGATTTCACTCTCATGTGAGCTAGAGTTTTCTTTTGCTATGACAACAGAATTTAGCTGACCTGGAACAACACAGTGATGCTTGTACTTTAGTTCCTATGATGAATTTTCAGGTCTTAATAAAATGTAGGCAATTATTAATTCAGGGTACGATTGTTATAAAATTGTATACCATCATCAAGTTTAAGCATCGATTGGCAGAAACCCAGATTCCACTCATCTCCTAGTGACTTCCAAAGACTTGGTATTAATAGTGGCAATAATAAGGTCTATGAAGTCATGTTCTCAGATTTTAGTAATTCACAGTAGTAAGCTGGATAGAAATAGCCATGGTGTGATGGAGATGCTGTGTTTTCTATGCAGGAAGGCCACTTTCTGGTACTTCTTGGTGTTACTCTTTTCATCCGCTCAGAGGAGTTAAGGCACTTACTACAAGGTTAAGCAAAGAGAAGGATAAAGACTGGAATCCAGACCTATTTGAGTTGTAAGCCCGACAAACTCTGCTCTGCAATGTTCAAAACAAATCGCAATTTATTTCCCAACTTGAACATTCTTTTCTCTCTTTGCTGGGTTGGAGCTAGAATGGCTTCCATGCTAGAAGCCGATTACCTGCTCTTCTTCCTCATTGAAGATTTATAGTTCAGGGAGAAGTGATTGCTGGCAGTAGCAGACCTCCATAAATCCCCATGCTCAGGCTTTTCTGGCCACTGACAGTCACAGATTGTATCCAACCAGGAAAAACCAGAGGCTCTTTGAAGCTGCATAATCAGATTATGATAATTTCATAAAAACCCATTTCAAAAAGCCAACATTTATCATTAGTTTGTGTACCTCCTAATTATCTCCTGAGAATTATTCCGAGCAGGGATGATGGAATACTTTAGCTTGAGAGAGTTTTCTGATACAGCATGGACACAGTCTTGGTGTGCTGGTCACAGTTCGTATTGGGGGCTTATCTGAGACAGTTTTCTGCAAATGTCAAGAGAGGTGGCATATTTAAAAAGATTAATATCAGCAATGGGCATCAATTTCTCTCAGCTGCTTTCTCTAGAAACAAGATTTTGTTTGTCTCTGAATGGCAAGCACGTTCTTACTAAGAGGAAAGAAATTAAACAAAGGTACACATGGTCCAAAATATTCTCTCCAGGAGGATTCTGAATGCCAGAACTCAGATTTCGTTAAAACTCAATCATTGAGAAACAGACCTGTCAGCCACTGCTTCTTCAAAATACTCAAATCTCCTTCCATCCTTCCCACTTTCCCCCCTCCCTCCCTCTCTCCCTTTCCCTCCTCTCTCTTTCCCTTTCCTTCCTCAACTCTCTCTCCTTTCTTCCCTCCCTTGTATCTCTCAGAATCCTCCATCCTGATGGAGGGGTCACTTTCCACCCACTGTCTCCATCAGATATAGGGAGGGTTATCCTGGACAAGACCTGCCCCTTAGCCTGTGAAGCTAGCCAATCACTGGACTGGGTGCTTCACAGAGTACTTGTCTCCTGTTTCTCCGCCTATTGTTTTACAAACCTGAATGTGCTGGAGCTGTGTTCTTCAGGACCTGGCCTTTGTAATATTCTGTCTCCAGGTCCTGGGAATTCACTACCATCTCTATCTGCCCATTCCAAGAATAGATACATTTGTTATCTGGAATGTTCTGTAAGAGATAAAAGATAGTCCATGAAGGATATATTTCACCAACAAAAAACTCTACATATACAAATGTTCTTTGCAAATTTTGAGCTGGTATTACTTCTAAAGTTTATCATTACTTTCACCTAAAGGAATCATTTCCACTAAACTGTTTAAAGTTCAGTGCCAAGAATAAAATTGATTATTGATTTCATAATATTAATCAGTGGATATAATTTATTTTTATCCCTTTTAGAGTCAGAGAAATCTTAGAACAATATTCCAGATCTGAAGTAAATACTAAAATTATCTTCGGGGCAGCCAATTAGCTTTCTCGTTCAAGTTTAACGATGCCAACATAAATGCCCTGTCTCTTTTATTTCTTCCCATCCAACCCTCTTTATCCCCCATCTCTCTCTCTTACCCAGGCCAGACTTGACAGGTGAAATGGCTTCTTGTTTCAGGAATTTGTTCTAAATAGTAGATTTTTATCAAAATCTCAAATTACAGCAACGGTCGCAGCCAATCAGTCCTGATCCTTGCTAAACAAAAGGGACCTGAGAGGTTGCCAGATGAGTACACAGAGTCAGATGGATTCCAGTGATGCTGAAGTTTAGCCCTGAGTCATGAGTCAAATGTCTGAGTGCCTAAGTGATCTAATCCAGACAAAAATGGCTTATTTGCTTTCCAGAGTTTCAAGCCAGAAAGGTTCAGAAAACAAAATCTGCTCCCAGAAATCCCTCACTCCACTGTTCAAATCCATCAGCAATATGCAAAGATGCAAGTGTTCAGGGCTCACTGAAACACGCATGTGCATCTTCCCAGCACATTTCTAGGAGCGTGTCACGGGGAAATAATCTGGATGAAGGACACAGATACACACACAAGTGGCTCTGTTCTGCCTTGTTTACACTGATGAAGCATCAGAGGCCACCTAAGCATCTGTTTAGACAATCGTGCCATGTCTAATTACTGACTGCTCTATGCACGGAGACTACACAGAATGCTTCTGCTGTTGTTAAGTCATGACGTTTGGTGTGTGGGGATGCACTGTGAAAGTCACCTGACCTTCTGTCGGGGTGGTCGGTTTATCAGTGTTTTTATGTCCAAGTCTTCCATGATAATGCTGGATTTCTCTCATGATCAAAAATTTTAGAGTGGGTTTACAGTGGGGTTGGGGCTTTAATTCTCTTACTTTCTTATTTTTTGTTTGTAATAGATTTCAAATGAAGAACGCTTGGCCCTTGGATCTGCATCCATTTCCATCAGTTGCTGGACGATACCCCTCTGATGACAGTTGGGCCAGGCAAAAATCTTGTCATAAGAGATGGCCAGATCAGGCTATTTATCTGCTATGTTAGGGGTCTAAGCTAGGGTCTTCCTTGTAAATTCCTGGGAGGTTCCCGTGTGCCAGGTTTTCTCCTGCACCAGAAATGTGCCCCCTTTCCAGAAGTCTCCTTCAGCCCTTCAACCCCCTTCAACCTGATCGCCCATGCTCCTATCTGAACCAGTCTCAGTTCATTCAAGAATCTCTTCTGTTTCCCCTTCTCGGAAGTGGTTTTCGGAGATCTGTGCATCCCTGGATGAACTCTCCCAGTTACCTAGCTACTCTGGGGCTGTGAGTTTGGGAATCCTGCAGAAGAGGAGGAGAGGGGACTGTGGGAGCCAGAGGGGCTCAGGGACACCACAAGAAAACTTAGAGAATCTACTAGCTGGGGCTCATAGGGGCTCACAGAGACTGAATTGATGTTCAAGGAGCCTGCATATGTGTTACAGTTGTGGGACTCCTAACAGTGGGAACAGGGGAGTCTCTCACTCTTTTACAGGGGCTTTCGGAGCTGCTCTTCATGCTGGGTCACCTTGCCAAGCCTTAATGAACAGGGAGGTGGTTAGTCTAGCTGCAACTTGATATGTCTTTAGAACTGTTGTCGTGTTCCAGTGATTGGAAGCAATGCGCTCAAGATGATAGAAGGCGTGTGAGGCAGGTGGTGATGGGAAAGGGGAAGCTTCAGGTCCTCCATGGTCTACATACTATGCTTGTTTTCCTGGGTCTGGGTTACCTCACTCAGGATGACTTTTTTTCTAGTTCCATCCATTTGCCTGCAAATTTTATGATGGCATTGTTTTTAAGCGCCAAGTAATACTTCATTGTGTCAGTGCACCACCTTGTATCCATTCTTTGGCTGGGGGACATCCAGTTTCTGGCTATTTTGAATAAAGATATTATAAATATAGTTGAGCAAGTGTCTTTGTGATGAGATGGAGCATCCTTTGAATACATGGCCAGGAGTATAGATGGATCTTGAGGTAGATTGATTCCCAATTTTCTGAGAAACCGCCATATTGGTTTCCATAGAGCTGCATAAGTTTGCACTCCCAGCAGCAGTGGCGGAGTGCTCCCTTGCTCCACATCCTTGTAGCCTGAGCTGTCACATACTGTTTTGATCCCAACCATTCTGACCAGTGGAAGATGGAATTTCAAAGTCATTTTGGTTTGCATTTCCCTGTTGACTAAGGGTGGATGTTGAACATTTCTTTAAGTGTTTTATGACCATTTGAATTGATTCTTTTGAGAATTCTTTGTACAGATCTGTATCCCTTTTTCTAACTGGATTGTTTGGTTTTATTTATTTATTTCTTTGGTCCCTAGTTTCTTGAATTCCTTAAATATTTTGGATATCAGCATTCTGTTGGATGTGGAGTTGGTGAAAATCTTTTCACCTTCTGTGTGGTGCCCTTTTGTCCTGTTGATGGTGTCCTTTGACTTTTCAGTTTCATAAGGTCCACTTTTTAATTGTTGATCTTAGTGCCTGCACTACTGGTGTTCTATTCAGGAAGTTGTTTCCTGTGTCAATGAGTTCAAGAACATTCCCCACTTTCTCTTCTATTAGGTTCATTGAAAATGGATTTATGTTGAGGTCTTTGATCCACTTGGACTCCAATTTTGTGCAGGGTGATAGATATGGATCTATTTGCATTCTTACACATGCAGACATCCAATTATACTAGCACCATTTGTTGAAAATGCTTTATTTTTTCCATCGAATATTTCTGAATTCTTTATAAAAAAATCAGGAGTCCATAGGTGTGTAGATTTATGTCTGGGTCTTTGATTCGATTCCATTGATTAACTTATCTGTTTTTACGCCAATACTATGTTGTTTTTATAGCTACAGTAGAGCTTGAAGTTCTTTTATTGTATAGGCCTGATTTTTTCTATATGAAGGTTAGTATTGTTCTTTCAAGGTATGTAAAGAATTGTGTTGGAATTTTCAAGGAGATTGTGCTGAATCTGAATCTGTAGATTTCTTTTGATAGGATGGCCATTTTTCCTATGTCAATTCCATTGATCCATGAGCATGGGAGATCTTTCCATCTTCTGCTATCTTCTTCAGTTTCCTCCCTCAAAGACTTGAAGTTCTTGTCATACAGTCTTTTGCTTGTTTGGTTAGAGTTATCCCAAAGTATTTTATATTATTTGGGGCTATGGTAAAGGGTGCTGTTTCCTTGATGTCTTTCTCAGGCTGTTTGTCATTTGTAGGAGGGCTACTGACTTTTTTTTAATTACCCTTGTATCCAGATTAAAGGCATTTATCAGCTATAGCAGTTCCCTAGTAGAAGTTTTGGGGTCACTTGTGCATACTATTATATCAAATAGGGCTTCTTTGACTTCTTCTTTTCCAGTTTGTGTTCTTTTGCTCTCCTTTAGTTGTCTTATTGCTCTGGCTAGAATTTCAAATACTATATTATATAGATTTGGAAAGAGTGGCCAGCCTTGTCTTATTCCTGATTTTAGTAGAATTTGCTTTGAGTTTCTCTCTATTTAATTAGATGTTGGCTATGGTCTTGCTGTAAACTGTCTTTAATGTATTTATTTATGTCCCTTACATTCCTGATTTCTCCAAGACTTTTTATTGTGAAGAGGTGCTTGATTTTGTCGAAGGCTTTTTCAGCATTATAATGAGATGATCATGTTATTTTTTAAAGTTTGTTTATATGGTGGATTATATTGAAAGATTTTCATATGTGGAACCATCCCTGCATGTCTGCTATGAAGCCTACTTGATCAAGTTGCATGATCTTTTTGATGTGCAAAACTGATTTTTAACATGGTGATATTATTAGTTCCAGGCTAAAAAAAATTTCCCTAGAATTTGCTGAAATTTATCCCTGTTGTTAAGGTTGGTAACCAGCTCTTTCACCAGGGAATTATGGGAAATATGGTAAAGGACACCCACTCTGTTTGAAAAGTACAAGACACATGTCACCACAAAGAGCTGGAAGTCAGAGGAACAGTACAGATGAGTTTCAAGGTCAAATGGCACTTAAGCAACAAAGCAGTCCATATACTAAAAATTACAGTATTCATGTGTGGGGATATGAAGAAATCCATACACGAAAATTACAGTATTCATGTGTGGGGACATGAAGAAGAATACCACAACAATATTAATAACATCAGAGGGAAGACAGTTGCAGGGCTCTAGATTGTTTTCATTTGTATTTATTTGCTATTTGCATATGATAATATTTAATAATAGACAATTGGGCTACTTACGCATTCTAATAAATTCTATGATCTTAGTTGGTGATTCAGGGGGTAACCATTTTGGAGTTTGTTCAGAAAACTCTCCATACATATGCTCATACCAACATAAAATGCTTGTAATATTTAGTGAAATGGCTGAATGAAATAAATTGCTTCTTAAAAGCTCTAGATGTTCTTGGGTCTAAAAAATAAGCACAAATACTACAAGGCTGAATGCACAAATATATAGACCTTACAAAGAGCACAATGCACGATGCAAATGAGTCATAGATTTTTTTTATTCAATTATCTGTATTTTTCAGCACTCTGTAAGTACACACACACACACACACACACACACACACACACACACTCCCCATCCACACACACCTGCAAAGCATTGGCCACAGTGTTGAAAAGGGAAAGCTTTTAACCTGAAAGAATTCACAGCATCAAGGAGAAGGGTTAGTTGGTTCACAACTCCCATTTCAAGTCCATCATTGTGGGGAAGCTAAGGCAGCAGGGACTTGGAGTAGCTAAGTCGTGTTGCCCCATAGTCAAGAGAACAATGAATTAACAGATAGATGTTGGTCCTCAGCTAGTGGCTTCCTTTTTTATCCAGTCCAGCGCTCAAGTCCCAGTGAGGCTGCCCTCCATGGTGGGCAAGTTAGAATTTCCTGTCCGTCTTTCGAACTCTAGCTCAGCTATGCCTCCTGATGTGGTTGTGACCTTTGCTTTCCCATCTGGATCTCGCAAGCCAATTCCTGCTCTTAGCTGAGGCTCTGCCCATCACTCCACAGTTAAACCCTGCAGCTTGACTCTTCGACCTTGACTCCAGCAGGTCCAGCAGCACCCCTTCTGGCTACTGGGGCGGCCACCATCTTATCAATGCATGCACCCTCTCAGCTCAATTCCAGAAACCTTGGGATTACTCCGCTCCAGCTTCCTTAATTTGTATTCACCCTGTAGACCTTGTATATGCCTACAGATTTGTAGATATGTTTACTGTGTGCTGTGGGGTGGATGATATGAGGGTTTGGAATTAACTCTGGAGTTAGAGAACCCGCATTTGCCTTGACCCGGTTAGCCAGGTGTGTGGGATTATATACCAACTGGCTAAAATTGAAACTGTTGAACCTGTGGCTTTACTGCTACCTAATGATTCTAAAGTTGTGAAAGGGAGCAAATGGGTCTGGAATAGCATCCTCAAGACAGCTACCACGGAAGCTCTACAGCAAGCCAACCCAGGGGAATAGAAGGCATCTCTCCATGCTTTGAGGGTACATAGAGAAGGCTAGCTCAAGAATCGTCTTTGCCATGCAGGGAAAATAAGTAAGCATGATTGCAAGGCAACTGGGAAAGAGAAGGGCTTGAAGCCGAAGAAAATTTATCAAACTTACGTCCCACGCAGACAATATCTGGACTGGAATCCAGGTACTTCAGAAAAGGTTATAATATCTAAACTACTGTGAAGCCTCTGAAGGGATTAATATGGGCTGCGATTCTCACATAAAGGGTACACGTTTCCTAGGGGTGAGGATCAATATTACTATCAAGCACAGCTCGGGATGTCGGAGTTACTGCTGCACCTAGAGTGGACTGACTCTCGGCTGTGCTTGCCACACCCCACCTGCATGGCATGGAATACGTGGCTTGCCATCCGTGTGCTTTCTCATCTTTAATGAGGGTGCAGTTAGTTAGAAGATTCAATATGTTGATACAGCCCTAAGACGGTGTCACCTGAGAGAGGCAGACAATGTGCTGCTATTGGATAGATAATGAAGCAAACATCGGGCAGAAAGCATTTATGAGATGACTTCCAGTGCTACGCAGATTTAGAGGCGTAGATTCTAACAGGAGGCTGAGAGTACCCAGAGAACGGCATTTGGGCACAGGTCCTGGCTGACTTTTCTGCAGAGGTAAGCTCAGCACTCCTCAGCAGGTAGCTCTCTCGGATTTCACTTCCTTTCCTGCCATTTTCAATCAACAGACTCCACATTTATTGCTTAACTGTCATGTACTAGACAACGATTCTTAAATGATTCTTACAGGTTTTGCAGATGTAATAAATAATCATCTTTTTAGTTCTTTGAGGATTACAACGCATTTTGCTAATACTCACCCCTCAACTCCTCTCATAACCCTGCTTTATTACCCATGAATTTTAAATCCACTTTTTTTTCTTAACCCATCAAGTTGAGTTTGTGCTGCCTGTATCTTGGGTCTTGGATGTGTGCCTTTCAATGGAGCATGGGATCCACCAAGGACTACACTCTTCATGAAAACTTACTCTCCCGAAAGGGAGATAACAGATATTGCCTGCCAATAACTGCTTCTCTAGGGGTGGGGCTTCGTGCCCACCGCCCCTATCCATGCTGGGATTGGTCTGGCTCGGGGTGGGGCTTCGTGCTCACTGCTCCTATCCGTGCTGGGATTGGTCTGTCCCGAGCTTGTAGAGATTTGTACAGACTGTAACACCCAATGTTCACATTTACAACTGCCCCACTGTGAACAGGAAAACACCCTTTCCTTTCTGTCACCCACCACTTCTGCCTCTGACGCTCTATCTGTCCCCTCCTATGCCAAGATCCTTGACCCAGGGGCTGAGGGGGTGTATTACAGGGATAAGCATATGGCTTCTTAAACCCTGAAGGTTTCAAATTGGTATTGTAAACTGTCCGAGTATATTTATGCCAGATTTTGTGGTAGGGGAAGTGTTTGATCTTGATGATGGTAACTGAGATAGCTCTATATCACGTATCTGACACTTACTAGCTTGCGCGTAGTGGTGTAAGTATTACCGCCCAGAGATTTGTTCCAGAGAAAGACATGGTACCAAGGAGCCTCGAATTCCTTCCTTGTTTGTGGATTATTCCCATTCATAGCCTGGGAAGGATTTACATTTCATCCCCTTCAAGTTTAAAGCTATTTGTTTGTGGTATTAGGGTTATTCAGAGGAATACAGTCAGTTTGGTTTGTGCGTGCATGTGTGTGCATAAGGTTAAGGAGAAGGAGTGAGCTCCTGGTGAGGTTGGTAAGCATAGGGCTTGCAACCTGGACTCAATTCCATTTGTGCTGCACACATGCCCCTCTTGTATAACACACCTGGGCAGCCCAGGACCCACATTTGCACTGGATTATATGCACAGCACTTCAAATCGTAGAAATACTTAGAATACCCACTTTGTGGACAGTTTCTGTTTAAATGCATCTAAAAAAAAGCATGTCCATGCACAGAGAGTAGGTGGATGGGTCAGGCCTAGACTGATTTAGGGGTGCATATTTAGTAAGGAAAAATGTATCCTCTGAATAGGCATTTAAGGAGGGTTCCCTACTTCGCATCTTTTTCCTATGTGTAATTGGGTGTCCATATGGTTAAAAAAATCAGATAAACCATGGGAAAGGGCACATGCGGTAGAGGAAAGCTTGTATATCTCAAACCTGCCAATCAAAGAACCACTCAGATTATTCCCTGAAAAATCAGCCGCTTCTTCCCATAGACCCCAGAGAAGGGCACCACACACACCAGCCCTCACTCTGGTGACCTGCTGTTACTTTTGACTGTGTCTCTTATCTGGACTATCGCTTTGCTTCTGAACAGTTCTCTGTTACTTTGCAATCTGTATAAACCTTTTATTTTTCGGTTCTTCAAATGGGATGTCAAGAACCTGGAAATGCCTGGTTCATGCACCAATCACAGTAATGAAAGAAAGTAGGAAGGACATACCCCAAGGTCTGCAGGGTAAGTGGAGCAATATGTAGTCTAGAGATCAAAGAGAAGCTTCACGCTGAGTCCAAAGGCAGGAAAAAGGCAGGGATCTAACACCAAGAAGTTAGACACAAGGTATGTCCTCTGACTCAGACTTTGTCTTTCAATCAGATCTTCAACGTGTTCACTATGCAACCACACAGAAAAAAAACCTCTGTGGAGCGATACAGATTTGTCTATCCCAAACAACTGTAATCATCACTCACATATTTATCTCCACAAGATTCTAAGCCCATCCAATATTCTTTATTATTTCCTTCCCGAACCCAGAAATAAATACGTGCTCCATAAATGCTTGTCGACCCGAACTAAGCATACTGGCACATATCTGCATGCTGTCCCCAGGTAAGGGCTTACTTGAGCCCAGAGAGAGCCATCTGGTCCTACAGTGGCGAGTTGTACAAAATAATATCAGCAATTTTGTTTTCTGTAAGGCTGCATATTTTAAAAGAAGGAAAAATGCCTTGGGGAAGGTAACAAAATACAGATGGTATCTCCCTTCAAAAGACTGAGCAAATGTGTATTTAGGGTGGTGTGTGTGTGTGTGTGTGTGTGTGTGTGTGTGAAATGTACAGCAGAACTCATTTAGAATAACATCTGGAAAAGGGGCTGATCTGCTAAGTGAACAGATGTTACATGTGCTGAACCAAATTGGAGTGATGACTGAATCATAATGATGCTCTCTTTGCAGGAACAGGCCCACTCAAGGGAGAGCACAGGCAGACAGAGGTACACTGCACCCCATTAAAAGAGGACTGTGTGCTGGGAGAAAATGGAACCCAAAAGGTGAGACTACAAGACTCACTTAGGGTCTGCCAAAATGAATTTACCAACGCCAATGTTGAAGAGATGCCCCTTGGACAAGGGTTGTCCAAGGCCCTCCCTACTCTATCTAGGCTGAGCAAGGTATCATCCAAAGAGAATAGGTTCCCAAAAAGCCAGTACATGCAGTAGGGATAAATCCTGGTGCCTCTGCCAGTGACCCCTCAGTTTGCCCCAGCCATGCAACTGTCTACCACATTCAGAGGGACTAGTTTGGTCCTATGTTTGTTCCTTCCAAGTGTGGCTGGAACTGGTGAGCTCCCATTAGCTCAGGTAGACTGTTTCAGTGGGTGAACCCATCATTCTCTTGACCTTTGTGCCCTGTAGTCAGATTAATGAATATCTTAGATATCACCAAAGAACCTTCATCCAGCAACTGATGGAAACAGAGGCAGAGACCTGCACTGGAGCA
>LOJH01046031.1:0-11225 GCA_001685095.1 Ellobius talpinus
GCGCCTTGACTGCGGCTTCTCCGCCCTTTAGTGGGTTTCTGCGAACTTCCCAGCTGAACAAAGCAGTAGTTTCTCTTTCGTGCGGCCGAAGGGGCCACTGGGGTCTGCAGGGGACTGGGCTCATTTCCCCTCTTCCTAAAACTGCGGGAGAAAGTAGGCGGTAGCAACAGCAGCAGTAGCAGCAGCAGCAATGCGGTATGGAGTCTGCCTCTGCTGCCTTTGCAAAGGCAGCTGGCAGCGTCTTACCGATTGTGAGCCTCGCTGAGCGCTCTGTCCCAGGGGAAGCTGCTGAGGAGATTCTTTGAGAGCCACAGCACCTAGTGGCATTAGTGCTTATGAAGAAACGTCAAAATCTGGTGTGTTTCTGTGGGGTACGAGGCCGTTGTCAGGGATGGAAAGTATATGCTGTTTGAGAGCATCATTGGGTGACAAATGGTGCAGAAGGCGCAGCAGGTAACCAGAAACACACCAAAAATTTACCAAGTGCAGGGATAGTTGTGATGGAGTGTACCAGCATCTTTTAAATACAGAACGTTCTGAAAACTCGCCAATGTGTTTGGTAAGGTTAAGTAGAAAATTGTATGCTTTGAAAGCCTTCGTTGTCTTATATAAGTGATCTGGTGTGGTTTAAGCAATGATGTAAAGGTCCTGAAATGATTTCCTGAGGCAAAGTGGTGGGGTTAGAGTAACTTATTTTCCTTCCTGCTGTGTTTATTTTTAAGGTAAATCTCTCGTTTTTCTGGAGGAATACCAAGGTTAAAGAGGAAGAAGATGACCCGCTATTAATTTAACTACAGCAATAGCCCGAGAGGCGCCTGGTAGTCACTAACAGCTGCTCTGGGAAGTGTTCAGGAGTCTTTAGATGGAAGCAGCTTTCCTCTGAGTTCTGTGACAGGCTATTTCCTGTTGTAGAGAGAAGGATGTTGGTAAACGTTGTCAGGCAGTGTGGGAGTTATAGGGTGTAGAACATACTGATCAGCTTATTTAAGGTGCTCAAAAACTTAGCAGATCCTGTTCAGCTGACACAGGGAAACCATCACTGGTTGCCTTGTATAAACGATTATAGAATAATCATCTCTAGGTACATAATACCGTGAGGGAGGGACAGATTGGATGGTTTCCTGCTCAAATCGTTATTTTCTAATAGAAATGTGGCAAGTGTAGAAGGGAACAATGATAAGCTAGTTAAGTAGGACTGTAGGTTGAGAGCTTATTGCCTCCCGTGGGAATAGAACAGAATTACTTTGACTTCTAAACTATAGGAGTGTAGTTTTTTATTGAAATGTTTGATTAGTAGTTGATTGCATAATGCCTTATTGAATGTAAATTGGCAGAAAGGCAGTGTACTAGAATTTAGATGTTTATTGACTATTTTAGCAAGTATGTTATATCGAGACCACCATATCAAGAAAATAAGTGCAGATGGAATTTTAATAAGGTGAAACCTTTTTAATTTTCTCTGTAATTCTTTATGGCCTAGTGGAAAAGACAAGGTGATTCTTAGTGAGAAAAATCAGACGTATCACACAAAATGAATTTGTATTGTAGTGCTTTTAACTAAGTTTACTGAAATAATGTTAACCTTGGAATTACTTCTGTTGATCTCAAGTTTTTTTCCTTTTGTTCGAGTATTAATTTTAAAAAGTTAAACATTTAAGGTTTCAGGTTCTAAGACTGCAGTATCCAAGTTGAATCGTAATTTTAATAAGTTTCTGTTAATATAGTCAGTAAAGCTGGCGTTTGGGGAAATGTATATTGAAAGTCACTTGTAAAATTAGAATATATTAAAAATTGCTTTGACTTCTATGGACTCTGTAGGGCCCTTTCTCATCGTTGTTTTGAGGGTAGTTCTCTTTTATGGATCCACTTGTTATATTAAGCCTGGAACGTAAATTGATGGTGATATTTTATACTTCAGGAAGTGGAGCCACAGACAAACCCAAGGCTTACGTTCTAGACTGTGTTAATGGATGGATAAAGACATGAGCATCAGTTGTAAGAGAAATACATTTTGTTTTAATTTTGAAATTTGAAAAGTTTTGAAAGAATTGTGAGAGAACTTTTCTCAATGGTTCCCAGTTAAATCTGTCATTTCACTGTTGATACTTTTAATAGCTTTGTAAATTGACAGCCACACCACTTTCTGTTTTCTCCAGATTAGTATTCTTAATACTTAAACGTTAGGAACTTCTTAGGAATTTGCCTCATTAATATAATCTAAAAGATACCTTTTCATTGAAGCTTACCTCCCAAGGGTTTATGTTAGTGTATATTAAGATTAAATTGTTTTTTAAATCTGGCTTAATCTTAGTTTGGAGCAAGAAAAGTGTTCTTGTGGAGATAAGCAGTGATACCATCAAAATAAACAGAGCCATTGTCTGAAATGTTTTAATAATATAGAACCAATATATATAATATCATGTAAAATTTTAAATTGTATGTTTTCATACACACACACACATATATATTTAGTTTAAAAAGTAATTTAAATGATTGAAATCTAATTGAGATTAAAGATTGATGACTGGAAGCTGACAAATTATATTATAAATCAATACTTTTGAAAATCGTTTTTTGTTTAACACATACAGCATCAACAGTGGGGAGTGGTTGAACTTATCAAAATTGAAATAATGGTTTCTGAGAACTCTTGGAAGAGCAAAAGTAAGCTCTCTCTCTGCATATACATGTATGTATATGTACACAAAACACAATTTGGGAGAATATGTAGAATAATTTAACACTGTTTTTCACACACACACACAGCTAATTGTTTCAGAATTTTAAAGCAACCAACATTAACTTTAAAGTGCTCTATAATTTTTTAATGATTGAAAGTAACATTCTTTAGTGCTTATAAAGATTTTATCACTTCACTGATTTGATATATTTTTAGTAGTATAAAATAAAAAACTTTAAGGTATGTCTTTTAGATGTATTAAAATCTCAACAAAACCTTAAAATGTTCTTAGTTCAAAGTATTAAACCATTTCAAAGGGCCACTTTATCCAGAAGTGTTAAAAACACCTATGCTGTGGGACTTTCACTAATATACTGGGAGTTTTTCAGGTTATGACTGGAAAAATATTAATCCAAGCTTTTAATTGTCACTCACCTTGCATTCCTAAGAAGACTTATCCAGTAGCCACTACCTTATTAATGCCATATTTGAGTGACTGGTTGACTGGGTTGTGCTGTGTGTATGCCGCATTGAGTCATGCTCTTCACTAGGTTGGCCTGTACTTGTGTTTACATTGTGACACAGAGTGTGTTTGCTGTAAGCTTTCTTTTGATGCCCTCCTGCTGTTTCTTTTTTTCCAAGTCTTTAACCATTGCTGTGCTTACATTGTATTGCTAACCACAAGACCTGCTTATATCTGAGTGTCATCTATTCTTCATGTTTAAAATTAGTTATAAATTTGTTTAGAAACATCCCATTCCTTGTTTAAGACTCTCAGGAATCCTGTTGGTCACTGTTGAGGATCTCATAAGTACCAATTGGAAATAAGGGTTTAAGATTTAGCTTGTACTTGGGCTGAATGGTGGTGGCACAAGCTTTTAATCCCAGCAGTTGGGAGGCAGAGGCAAGTGAATCTTTGAGTTGAGTCCAGCCTGATCTACAGAACAAGTTCCAGGAAGGCCAGGGCTATATGGAGAAATCCTGTCTTGAAAAACCAAAAACACAAAACCAAAAAACTTCCCTCCCCCCAAGCTTACTTTCTTTTATACAAAAAGGATAAACAGAGATAATTTGCTGGTGACTTAATTTGTGGATGGGGTTAATGCTAATGTTTTTAGGTTAATTTAGACTCATGAGTAACTGTGTCAACCATTTTGGATATTGAGGTACTCATTGTTACTATGTGAATACTTTCAGAGTTATACTTGGAGATACATATTTATACATAAAGTATAGACTGATTAATTAAAATTATCAACTAAAAATCATGAACATGCTGCTTTTGATATTCATTAGAGTTTGGACCAAGTTAGGAACTTACTAGGAGATTATTTTTAATTAAATAAGTTTTATCAACCAAACAATTATTGAATACATGCAAGAGGCAGCAAACTAGGAATATGAATGAATATGCGCAAGAGCAGGCTCTAAGTTTGCTCATTGGTTACTCAGGCTAGCCCAGGCTGGGGAGTAACAGGTGCGTTAACTAGACTCTTACTAGGTGTCCTTAGTGTGCTAGCTGCTTCCTATGCATCAGTATATTTAGATCTGAGGCCAAACCTGTCAGAGTATTACTTTCATACAAAACACAAGAAAATGGATGCTTTATGCCAATATGTAGTATATACTTATAGACCTGAACAACGTGAGATCAGCTTTGATTAGCCTAATAGTGGAGTGCAAGCTGTTGGGGAAGGAAGAGGCTTCTGTAGAATTTGAGGTAGCCCCAGGTATGTATACCTCATGTAGACCAAGAGGAGGCAAACGGAAGAATAAGGAGGATTAACTGCTCAGAGATATGCCTAGAATGTTTATCATGTGCTCCACAGTGTGTTGTAGGGAGATGTCAGCATATCTAAAATTGAGTTTCTCAGCCTTGTACTAGGGAATATGGGGAGCAATCAGAAAAATGTGTTGGCACATTAATTTTGCTAGTTAACTTGGAATACTTACATGCATGAAAATTTGCAATTAAAAACATTCAAAAATATTAACTGTGTACATCCTCTGGAGAATTTAAAGTTACTTTAATGTTTTAGGACAAATCAGAGGACATTTTGAATAGTCCAGGAGTTTAGTTCATAAACTCTTTAGAGTTCCAAGTCTTTTAGCCTGTCATCAAGAGGGAGAGGAACTGTAATATTTGAACATGAGAATGGCTTGTGTTTGAGAAAGTGAGTTCTGGTGGGTGGAAGTGGGCGGATGAAGGCGGTAAGAAGGTAGTCAGGAAGCAGTGCAGGGGGAGAGGACTTGAGTGCTTCAGTTACATAGTGGCTCTGACAATGCAAGGAGCTTTAGAAAGTTTTCATTCTTGTGTTAGACAGAAGCCTGGCTGTTTATTACCTTTTAATCTCAGAGTTTCTAGAATGACTTAAATTAGTACTTAACCTTTGAAAAGTCCCAGAAGAAACATGGTGTCTTTTTCACTTCAAGTATGCCTATTTATTTCAAAATTAGGTGTTTGTGTGCACGATTTGGCTTCTGTGATGATTCTCAAAGTTGTTAACAAAACATCACAAGTGTACTTGCTGATTATTCTGACAAACAAGAACACTGATAGCTAAAGATAATATATTTGTATGTTTGCATAAAGCCTTTTATTCTATATTTCAGTATATTTTTATTCTCTTTTAAAGAATGGCTATGTCCAGGTTGAGCTTGTACCATATATTAGCATGTGCTCTCCCATCTAGATATCTCCGGTCTCTGTGAGCAAGTCTTCTGAGAACTGGCTAATTATTCGCTTCAAAATTAACTGTTGAATTTCCTGTGTGAGGTTCAATCCTGGTTTGTAGGTGGTGATCTATAACACCAAACCTAAGTGGGTTGTTTTTTGCCTTCTCCATTTTGATCTTAGTGTCTGAAGGTTTTTAATCCTCAGTCTTTCCTGACACTTTCTAGTCTGACTTTCAGTAACCACTTTCCTTGACTGGAGTCTTTGTTGCTGATTTTAAGGATGATTCTCTCCTAAATCACAGTTCTCAATCTTGTGTTCTTCCAGCTGAACATTTGTTTCCTCCTCAGAGAACTTCATTACTAGGAAAGTTCTACTGGGGTAGGGAACCCCAGGCCAATGATTGCTTGGACTTTTGGCCTTTTCTCATGCGGTGCTACTGCACAGCCATCATGGCTACCATCCCCAGAATGATTTTCTTTCAGCTAGGCTTTGCCAATCTTGTAATTTTCAGGGAAGTAACTTTGGATAAAGGATAAATGGAGTTGCAAGATGTCAATAGTGAGGATTGAGTGTTCTTTAAGATAGGGGTAACCAGTTCTCCCCGTTCCAGCTTTCTCCACAGGTCCAGGAACCTCCTAAGCCCAACAAGAAGTTTACTGGGATGGGCCTGCTCTGAGTGCTTGCATATGAGTTGATGTTTATGTGTGCTGCAGATCTTGGCCTCTGCAACTTTGTGCCTCCAGTTATTTTCACTTTCTCTGTCTCTCTCTGATCTTCTTGAACTTGCCATTATGTAAATGAAACACTTCAAAAACTCTTACTGAATTAAGTGCTGGGTTTTTAAATTTTAAAAATACTGGCAGTGAATCTTATTTACATGATTTCTGAGTATTAAACAATCTCGTTAAAAAATCCTTGGAGTAATGACAGTGATTTGTATTTGTCAAGTGTTTCTCAGGAAGTGAAAACAGATTTTCAATGCTTCGAATTTCTGTTCTTTCTTATTTGACAGAGTCTTACTATGTAGCTTAATCTAGTCTTTCTTCATTTCCTTTGGGCTAGTCTTAAACTCCGGATGTTTCCACCTTCCTAGTGCTGGTTTTACAGTGTGATCGTGCCCACCCCTCCTTTGAAGTTATCATCAGCTGTTCAACACTGTACGTTTTACAGATCTGTGTTTTCTTCCCTCTCCTGTTTCTCTTTCCTTTTAAAAACATCTGCTGAGTCCTAGATGATCTTGATCTGCCTTCTTTGTTCTTGTTTTCCACCAATGCCTGACTTCTCCATTAAAGACGAGTGTAAGTTTCTCTGTCTCCTCATTCTGGTCACCTTTGAACTCTCCTGCTTTGTCACATGTATTCATCGTGCTAATCCTTGTTACTTTCTTCTTGGTACTAATTAAAATATTTTTGTGTTTCAAAAATTGCAGTGATAGGTGCCTCATATTTTTGGAATTTGCATTTGTGAGTTTGCTGTTTGATGTGCATTCAGGCCTTAAGGTTGTGAGAATGGGTCTGAGGGAGATTAAAGGAAAAAGCCAGTTTTTAGTGGGTATGTGTATTTGCATATAATTTTACACATTAGTTAACTATTGTTGTGTGGTAATCATGATTTGAAGAACTGGGGCTATAAAGATGCTACAGTTTGCCTTTGAAATTATTGCAAGAACAGTAAACTTGAAACTTGCCTGGGAATGCATTTGCACAATGTAAGAAAGTGTTAATTTTTGTAGCTTGTCTATTTGCATTGCTGTGTTTACTAGAAATACTCTAGAGTTATCTGTACTTTCATGTTCTTTTTCAGAATAGCCAAGATGTGGAAACAACTTAAAAGTCTGTTGACGAAGAATAGATAAGAAAATATTATGACATACATGTACACATAGATAGTGGGATATTAGTGTTTGTTGATGGAACTCTGGGTTAAGAAAGTGTGATACACACACAAACACACACACAGAGAGAGAGAGAGAGAGAGAGAGAGATATTTTTCCAGCCGTTAGAAGAAGGAAATCTTGCTATTTGTGGTAGTATAGATGAATCTGGAAAGCATTCTGCTAAATAAAACAAATACAGAAGTAAATAAAACACAGAGAACAATAAATACCTCATGGTCTCTCTTGTGTGTAATCTAAAAATGTCAAATGTAGTAGAATAGAGGTTTTCAGGTTTCCTTAGATTTCATAAGAGAGTACATTATAAATAGTCTTATATCAAAAGTAAAGGTAAAGATATGAATTATAATGATGACTGTTTCACAGTTATACCCTTAGCAAATCAAATAGTACACCTGATGTAGCTATATATACTTCAGTTGTCAAGTGTGCCTCATTAAAATAAAAAATGTGTTTAGTACAAGGTTTTCTGTTTTTGTTGTACATTTCCAGTACTAAAGACAAATTGTGTGTGGTCTCCACCCCAAGTTTGGAAGCTGGGATCTAGCTAGGACCTTGCCGATGCTAAGTAAGCTTTTTACCAAGGAGCTACACTTCAGCTCCCTTCCCCTTTGGAATAAGATGTGATGTAAGTAAACACAAACTTCAGATTCAGCAAGATGTCTGTCCTTTCAGGATCAGTAAGGTACCCTGTCCTGAAGTCTGCTAGAGCTGTACCCACTTAAAGGCTGATGATAAGTGCGTAAAGGCATGGGGGTATGACTTAAATAGATGTTCTTTGGAGAAGTTCTGTTTTCCACGATGGAGTAGAGCATTGGTCAGATAGGAGAGGACACACAGTAAGAGAATAGGAAGCTGAGAAGGGATACATTGTCACATGAGAATGCTCGATGTGATTGTGGATGGCAGATATCCAGGATGATGTGACAGTCAGTGCTGAGCCTGTGTACAGTGCACCAGCATTCAGATTTACATGTGGAACTCAGATTTTTGGTAGTAATTTTGCATTTCTTAGTTCATTTAATCCTTAGAGATTTTTTTGTGAGGTTATTATTGCTATTTCCTATAGTCAGTGTTACATATAATGGCAATTTAGTTTGTACCTTAGAATCTTTTAGTGCTGGGGCTGGAGAGATGCCTCAGTGGTTAAGAGCACTAACTGCTCTTCCAAAGGACCTGGGTTTATTTCCCAGCACCCATATGACAGCTCACAACTGTCTGTAACTCCAGTTCCAGAGGACCTGACACCCATGCCAGTACACCAATGTGCATAAAAACAAACAAACAAACAAATAAATTATTGGACTGGAGAGTGGTTAGGAGCACTGGCTGCTCTTCCAGAGGACCAGGGTTGAATTCTCAGCACCACATGGTAGCTCACAACTGTGTGTAACTCCAGTTCCAGGGCTTCTGACACCCTCACACAGATACACATGCAAGCCAAACACCAATGCACATAAAATACAAATAAATAATTAAAATATCTTCCAGTGCCAAGGATCTTTAGATTAAAGTAGAGAGTATAATTGAAGTTGAATCAAGCTGAGAATCAACAGAATTAAATGTCTAGGTGGTGTGAAACTAGGTCTTTATTATCCATTGGCCTTTGAATTACATCTTCATTTTAGGCCATGATAGAAAAAAAAGTATAGAATATAGCTACAGAAGATGCTGAGACCCTAACCCTCTGCAAGAGCAGCAAATATATAAATAATAATATATATATATATAAAATTATTAAAATAAAAGTAGTTTTAAGTGTATGCTCTTAGTGCTATTAGGTAGTTTTAAATTGTTGATTATCAGAACTTTTTTTCTTTAAAAACTGAAACTATATCTGTTAATTCTGTTTCCCCAACTGCTGGTGTCATTTTAAACTTTTGTTTCTGTGCATTTGATTACATTAGGTGCTTGATGTAAATAGAATCCTAAAGTATCTATCAAATTGATACTCATTTGTTACTTGACTCATTGTCCTCTGTAACATTAAACAGAATTTCCTATGGCAGAGACTTTATATGCAGACTGCATTTTCTCCCTCCCTGAATACATTTTGTCTGATATAAGTAATGTTAGCAACATGTATATGCTGATTTCTCTCTGACACCTGCTTTTGGTTTTTCTTTTTACGAGATACCTAGAAGTGGGATTGCTGGATATGTATTGCTTTTACTCTTCATTTTCTTGACTCTTCATGCTGTTTTATAAGTGGTAGCATCATTTACAACCTGACCTTGAAAAGTGTGCAGGGTACCATGCTTTGCATGAATTCTATTTAAGCTCTGTTGTCTGCTGTTTGTAGGTGATGGAATATTGATAATAAGCCTGGTCACAGGGAGATTGTCTAGGCAGGTGGATACCCTGTCCATTTGGGAGTGTTGTAGAATTTAAGGGAAAAGGAAGAATTTAGTATGAAGTTAGAATTGATTTGGCTTGTGCGTGGATTGGGACACTACTGTGGTGGTAACAGAGGAAACAGACTGTTCTTAGATTGTGCTGGTGAAGCCTTGCATGGTGTTCATCATTCTGGCATACAGTGTTCCTAGTGGACCCCAGCGTATTTCTTCTCATGCCTCATTGGTCAGGCTGGCTTATTATCAAAAGGAAATAATTTACTTGTTTAGGACAAACATGTTTTGCCTTCCTATAGCTGGCAGAAGGGGCTTACTTTAGCTTACTTTACCAAGCATGTTGTCGCTTATCTGACTCTTGGAGGAAATGACATAATTAGTTTTATGAACTTTAGAAAAGTATTGGGATTTTTTTTATTTTGGAGTGGGGTAGTATTTAAAGTAGTTTAGTTACCTTTTAGTGCTGTTGTGAAGATTATTTAAAAGTGTTTTACATTATCAAGGAATGATCAGTTAGCATCATTTTTACTTGGCTCTTATCACTTCAACTATAATGTCTCTGTGTGTGTGTGTGTGGTGTGTGTGTGAGGGAGAGAGATACCTTATTTCTTTGAATAATGATATCATTGTTTGTCTTAACAAACACAAAATCTGTCTGTTTTTCTAAAAATTTATTTATTTTTATTTTGTGTGTATGGGTGCTTTGCCTGCATGTGTATCTGTATATTATATATGTGCCTAGTGCCCATAGAGGTCAGAAGAGGATGTCTGATCTGCTGAAACTGAAGTTACACATGATTGTTAACTACAGTGGATGCTGAGACCTAACCCTCTGCAAGAGCAGCAAGTGCTCTTAAAGTTTGAACAAATCTTTGGGGTTACACTTGACCCTTTCCTCAGCTCTTTTCATCTTGCTTCCTCCCATATTTGTTTTAAACTCAGTCATGTGAGCTAGATGAAACAATAGTCTTGTAATTGACACTTTTCTCTTACATGTCATGTTCGTTAGTAAAACTTAATTTTTCAGCCAGGCAGTGGTGGCGCATGCCTTTAATCCCAGCACTCAAGAGGCAAAGGCAGGTGGACCTCTGTGAGTTCTAGGTCAGTCTGGTCTACAAGAGCTAGTTCCAGGACAGGCTCCAAAGCCACAGAGAAACCCTGTCTTGAAACACCAAAAAACCTTAATTTTTCCAGGTGTCACTAGTTAGATCTAAATTTGACATGAGGTGCCTGGGGGAGACAAACTGTTGATCTGTATATCTCAAGTATATGTCTGGAAAATTGGGCTCTCTTTTTCTTCCTTTATTCCTTTGCTCTATGTTTTTGTCATCTCAGATCATCATGTCTTTCAAAGACCATTACAAATATTTGTCATTCATTTGGTGAATATTTGTTGAGAATATTTTGTGTTCATTGCACTGCTTTGAAAGTCGAAGATAACCAGGCCGTGGTTGCGCACACCTTTAATCCCGGCACTCAGGAGGCAGAGGCAGGTGGATCTCTGAGTTCGAGACCAGCTTGTTCTACAAGAGCGAGTTCCAGGACAGGCTCCAAAGCTACAGAGAAACCAAACCAACCAACCAACCAACCAACCAACCAACCAACCAACCAACCAACCAACCA
>LOJH01046033.1:6619-24936 GCA_001685095.1 Ellobius talpinus
AAGGAGGAAGTTGATTCCTCCCACTCCTGCCCAGGCCACCAAAGCAGCAGGATGGTATCTACCCCAGTGAAAAAGGTACCAAGCCACATGGCTAACATAGATCAGAATAATGGGTTAATATAAGCTACAAGAGCTAATAAGTAGACTTAATGGGCCAATCAACTTTATAACCTATAGAGATCTCTGTGTGATTTTCTTTGGGGCTAAACAGCTAGGGAAACTGGGCAGGACAGAAAACCCCCAACAAGCAATCAGGCCCATTCATGTTACAATACAAAAGGGATAGAAATCAATCAATTACACACAATATAAAAGGGGATTAGTGGGGGAAAGGGGAATAGACATGAGAGGGATGGAGAAGAGATAGTTTAGAGTTAAGAACAATCAAACTGTAAAACTCATGGTCTACATGAACAGAACTGTCAAAGCACAAATGATATTTTTCAAAAAGAAAACCAGCAGTGTAAGAAGTTTTTGGGTGTTCACTAACATAAAATGATTAGAAGCATGATACTGGATCCTAGATCCATTCCTTAGTCCTTGACAGGATAGGACAAATCCACAAGAAAAACAATAGAAACATGGGGGAAAAAACAGTAGCAGAAAAGGTTGGCAGATACAGTCTGTATGTTCTGTTAAATTAGTTTTAATTTGTTTTCTATTCTGAGGTTGTGAGATCACTTGATTTCCACTTGTCTCCTGACTATCACAAATAAATATCTCCGTATTCAAAAGCAGTGTGAAGGAAGTGTGTCCTCAGACCATCATGATTTATTATTAAATATAAATTGGTATTCAATTACATGCGACATACCGAATACCCTAGGAGATAACAATTAGCAAAAAAGGAAACCAGTTTCCTATAACTGTAGACAATATATCTTACCCCAAAATCTCAAAGCATTGGTGATGTTAATAAGACTTCAGTAAGTGACCTGAGAGATAAATTAACATTCAGAATTCAAAATGAATTCTATCTAGCTACAAGACATAAACTGTGCTGGAAGGAATAAGGAGACAGGGTATGTGTGCATGCACTAAACTGGAGTGAAGATCTTTCTGTAGGGAAACTCACTCCTAAAATATACAAAAGTAGATATGAACAAGTGAGAACTTAATTCTTGAGTAGAATGAATCAACATTCAAAAGTACTAGTTTTTACAATTAATTTATGAATTTGATAGTATACTGACAAACTCTCCATATTAAATGTTCTGAATGTAACCATTAAATTCTTATGTTCATGAGATAGAATCATACAAATTTTTGAGGGAAGTTGAAATACAAGAAACTGCACATATGTGAAAAGTAAAAAGATTATTTTTAACACATTTATTAATTTTGGAAATATTGCTGCAGTAACAAATAGTTGATCATGCTTCATGACTAGTCTTTTAGTCTTTACCCAAAAACAAGAGCTGATTTTCACATTGTAACAGTGGATTGGTGATTGACATTTCTATAATTTCATGTAGATAGATATTTTATTAAGATATTCTTAGCTTTTTATGCAAAATACTATTCAAATTTTTATCCATATTTCTATTTTTAATGTTCAGAATGCTATTATATGGACTTATTACCATCTAACCACTTAATTATTGTCTATCACTTGAAGTCTTTTAGTCTATTACAAATAAATTTGTTATCAGTTCGATATTGTTATAATCAGATATATTTTATTTAATGTAAAAATATCTAGTCAAAATATTTGTAAATTATGTTAATTTTACATTATGTTAAACACTTAGCCATCCATCTAACTGCCAGTCTGATTCTGAATGAGGTAAAATTTAAACTGTAACAGTTATAGATAAGAGTTGTGATTGGTCTATTTTAAAGCCAAAACCTGATTTCATATTTTTATTTTAATTTTAATAGTTCCAGTGTTGAATATTTTATGCTTTTGAATTAGCTTATAAAAGATAAATTAGTTTTCACATGCATACTGTTCCTTTCTTTCATTCTATCAGTTCTGTTTTTATAGGTAATATTGACCAGAATGGGGTTTACTCACAGGACTCCACTCATCTCTACTGAACTAAAGGGTATGGATATAATTTGTTACTATTAAGGTCAATCAAGATTTATTCCCCTGTATCATGAACAAACAAATATATTATCAATTACATTGGTGACTCTATTATGGTACAAGATATATTTTCTGCCATAATAAAGGTAAATTTCTTCCAGTGCAGAGGATTAGACCCACTGTCTAAAATCACTAGGTCACTACTATATTGCTGAGCTGTAGAACAGGCCCCAGGGCTTTTTGAGATAATGTCTCACCAGTTCAGGCTGACATTGAACTTATTATCATTCTCTTACTGATAATGTCCAACCCACTTCCTGCAAGAACACTGGAACTGGAGGTACTTGCTACTTTACACGGCATGAGACTTTCTATGGTATTGTAAATGTAACCAAAGTCATGTTCTTTGGTACTTAAAATAGTTCAAGGTCTCTCAGCCTTCAGTGTCTATACAGCTATGTTCATGGCATGCATTTGCTTTCAAGTCTTGAACACCATCATTGCCTACTAGATCATTTCTTGCAGATGCCCACGGTTTTTTTTATGATTTATACATTGCTATTCCTGAGGGACTAATTAGACTTAAGTTTACTACATTCTTCACCAAATTTAAACAACAGAGTTTTGGAAAGAGAAGAAAAGAAGCATTTTCCAGCGTGTCAGATTGCCTGATAGACTAATCTCAGACCGCAAGGTTCTATTGTATTTCTCTCATGTTTAAGTCTTTGCTTAAGACAACACTCCCATGTCAATTAGATAAATATTTCCATGATTCTGTAACTATATAAAATACACATTGTAATTTAAAATAGAATTTAATGAATAGGGCAGAAATATTCAATTACGCTATGTGTCCTTATAATAAGGCACTCTAAAAAATGTTAATGCAGTATATTCAAAGGAAAATTATAAATCTGCACTGTGGATATATACTCTTAAATGAAGATAGGATTTAATTTAAAGATCAGTATTGACTGATTATTTTTAAGGTAATGCAGTATTATCGTAAGTTCAATGATGACTTTCACAATTAATTAAAAGCATCCTTTAGCAGGGAAGGAAAGCAAAGCACTGATGCTTAATAACTCAGTCACACAACTGGGGACTGATCCAAACCAGGTATGATTCTAGAACCAAGGCCTCTTAAACTTCTGTGCTGATAACTGTTATTATTGACAAAAGTAAAGCTTGATGTATGATACCCGAAAAAGTCAGTAATGATTCCAAAGAGTAAATAAAAACACATGTGAGATTACTAAAGCTTCCATTTCATTGCAGAATAACAAGGAAGAAAAGTCTTCCATGAAATAAACTGTCCTGGGAAGGAATGAATTTGGCCATGTTTTAAGTTTTTAAACATTTCCAACATGATTTCTTTTGCATACAGAGAGAGAGAGAGAGAGAGAGAGAGAGAGAGAGAGAGAGAAATAGATTTGTCAGATTCCATTCCCTATGGTGGGATGCAATTCTCAGCCTTAAATGCAGGGGAGGAGGGTCTGGATACTCCCTCAACTTAATGGGCCAGGCTTTGTTTACTACTTCTGGGAACCCTAATCTTTGTGAAGGAATGGATGGGGGATAGACTGGAGGAGGCCAGTGGAGATGGGAGGAGGGCTGCTGCAGGGAACTGTGGTTGAAATGTAAATGAAACTAAAAAAAATCATAAGAAAAAGAGAGATTTTTATTTGGAATGAGATAATCCTGTTCTCAATTTATTACAGAGATTGCTTGATTTTTGGTACATATTCCATGTTTATAAATATGTTAGTAAGAACAATGCTTTGGTCTAAATGCTATGCTTAATTATAATTCAAATAATGTTTCTCTTTCATGGAGGGTTTACAGTTAGAATAGTTTAGCAGCTTTTTTACTCAATGTGATGTTTTCTAGATCCATCCATTTGCTTGCAAAATTAAAGATGTCATTATTTTTTTCTGTTGTATAGCAGTCCACTGTGTAAATATATCACATTTTCTTTATCCATTCTTTAGTTGAGGGGCATCTAGGTTGTTTACAGGTTCTGAATATTATGAATATTGCTGTTATGAACATAATTGAGCACATGTCCTTATGGGATGATTGAGCATTCTTTGCGTAAATACCCAAAAGCGGTACTGCTGGGTCTTGAGGTAGGTTGTTTCCTAATTTTCTGAGAAATAATCATACTGATTTCCAAAGCAATTGTACCAAGTTGCACTCCCACCAGCAATGCAGAAGTGTTTCCTTTACACCTCATCCTCTCCAGAATAAGCTGTCATCACTGTTTTTGTTCTTGGCCATTCTGACAGGTGTAAGATGGGATATCAGGGTTGTCTTGATTTGCATTTCTCTGATGGCTAAGGATGCTAAGCATTTCCTTCAGTGTTGTTCAGCCATTTTAGATTCATCTGCTGAAAGTTTTCTGTTTAGCTCTGTAGCTCATTTTTAATTGAATTATTTGTTCTTTTGATGTCTAATTTCTTGAGTTCTTTGTATATTTTGGAGATCAGGTCTCTGTCCGATGTGGGGTTGGGGAAGATATTTTACCATTCTGTAGGCTGCCATTTTGTCTTCTTTACCATGCCCTTTGCTTTATGGAAGCTTTTCAGTTTCAAGAGGTCCCATTTATTGTTTCTCTCAGTGTCTGTGCTACTGGGGTTATATTTAGGACGTGTTCTCCTGTGCTAATGGATTCAAGTATACTTCCCACTTTCTCGTCTATGAGGTCCAGTGTGTTTACCTTTATGTTGAGGTCTTTGATCCATTTGGATTTCAGTTTTGTGCATGGTGATAGATATGGGTCTATTTTCATTCTTCTACATGTTNAGGTCCCATTTATTGTTTCTCTCAGTGTCTGTGCTACTGGGGTTATATTTAGGACGTGTTCTCCTGTGCTAATGGATTCAAGTATACTTCCCACTTTCTCGTCTATGAGGTCCAGTGTGTTTACCTTTATGTTGAGGTCTTTGATCCATTTGGATTTCAGTTTTGTGCATGGTGATAGATATGGGTCTATTTTCATTCTTCTACATGTTGATATCCAGTTATACCACCACCACTTGTTGAATATGCTTTCTTTTTCCATTTTATATTTTTAGCTTTTTTATCAAAAATCAGGTGTTTGCAAATGTGTGGATTGATCTCCAGGACTTCGATTCAATTTCATTGTTCCTCCTGTCTATTTTTATGTCAATACCAGGCTGCTTTCAATACTGTAGCTCTATAGTAGAGTTTGAAGTCAGGGATTGGAATGCCTCCAGAAGTTCCTTTATTGTATAGGATTGTTTTACCTATCTTGAGTTTTTGTTTTTTCACATGAAGTTGAGTAGTGTTCTTTCAAAGTCTGTGAAGAATTGTGCTGGAATTTGGATGGGCATTGCATTGAATTTGTAGATTGCTTTTGATAAGAATGCCATCATCACTATGTTAATTCTACCTACCTAAGAGCATGGGAATTCCTTCCATTTTTCTGGTGTCATCTTCAATTTCTTTTTTTCAAAGATTTAAATTCTTGTCATATTGCTCTTCTACTTGTTTGGTTAGAATTACTCCAAGATATTTTATGTTATTTGTGGGTATTATAAAGAGTGATGTTTCTCTGATTATTTTCTCCATTTATCATCTGTATAAAGGAGGGCTTTTTTAGTTAATATTGTATCCTGCTACATTACTGAAATTGTTTGTGAGTTGTAGAAGTTCCTTGGTAGAATTTTTGGGATCACTTATGTAACCTATCATGTCATCAGCAAATAATGAGAGTTTGACTTCTTTTCTGATTTCTATCTCCTTGATGTCCTTTTGTAGTTTTATTGCTCTAGTGAGAACATCAAATACTATATTGAACACATATGAAGAGAGTAGACAACCTTGTCTTGTTCCTGATTTCAGTGGGATAGCTTTGAGTTTCTTTTCATTTATTTTGATGCTGGCTATTGGCTTTCTGTATATTGCCTTTATTATGTTTAGGTATGCTTCTTATATTCCTGCTCTCTCCAAGACCTTTATCATGAAGGGTTATTATATTTTGTTGAAGACTTTTCAGCATCTAATGAGATGATCATGTTTTTTTCTGTTTGTTTATATGATGCATTACATTAAAAGATTTCATATGTTGAACTATCCATGCATCTTTGGGATGAAGCCTACTTGGTCATGGTGGATGATTTTTCTTATGTGTTCCTGAATTCAATTTGCCAGTATTTTATTTATATTTTTTAAATTTTGCATTAATGCTCCTAGTACTTTCTTCATAGAACCTTTTAATTCCTTATTCCTCAAGCTATAGACTAAGGGATTCAGCATGGGGATAACCAAGTTGTTAAAAATTTGAATGGCTGCATCTAAACAAGGGCTTGTGGTTGGCCTTAGATATATGAGGACAACTGACATAAAGCTAAGCAGGACAGCAGTGAGGTGGGCACTTCAGGTAGTAAAGGCTTTGTGTCTACCTTCAGCTGAGTGGATCTTCAAGATGGAATATACTATATAGCTGTAGGAGGTAAGGATGAGTAAGAAGCAGCTGAGAGGCATGAGGCCAATGTTGATGAAACACACCATTTCCTGGGCTGATGTGTCTACACAAGCCAGCTTCAACAACACTAACATATCACAGAAAGAATAGGTCACCTCATTAGGACCACAGTAGGGCAACTGGAAAGTGACAGTGGTTAAAAATGTGGCCTGAGTGCAGGCAAAAAATGATGTCCCAATAGCAAGAATGGCACACACTCTGTTCATAATTATATTCTGTACTTTAGAGGGTGACATATGTCTACAAAGCGGTCATAGGCCATCACTGTGTACAGAAAACCTTCAGTACAACCCAGGAAATGGTAGAAGAGGAGTTGGCACACTCAGCCTACATAGGAAATGGCTCGGCTGTTCCTGAGAGGTAGAACGGCATCTTGGGAGAAGTCACTGTAGGAAAAAATACGTCACACACAGATAGCTGGCAGAGGAAGAAGTACATGGGAGTGTGAAGCTGCATGGAGGAGGTAATTGCAAGGAGTATGAGCAGATTCACAAGCAAGGTGAAGATGTAGCAACTTAAAAATGGTAAAGAGCATGGTCTCTAGACCCTCTGTTTGCAGGATGCCCATCAGGATAAACTGAGTCACCTCTGAGAGATTCCTCATTGTTTGGAGAATGTCTGATGTCAAAACAGAACATAGACCAACCTCTCCAGGACATGAACCCTGAAGTCAAACCTACATGCTCCCTGGTAGAAGTATGTATTTTGTTTTTGCACAGTTGATCTTCTTATACTGAACAAATCTACATAAAACATAAAAACAATAAAGTTTTAGATTATATTTTGGATTGATTAAGTGCTCTTAGAAAGTTAAATTTACATCAGATATAGATTTAGATAAAAGACAAAAATCATTTTCCTAAGGACCTTGAAGTTAGCAGATATGGCAAAATCTGGAAACTCCCAGACATACAAAATATATGCTTTTGCCATCCACTATACACTTGTTTTTTGTTGTTGTTATTGCAGTTGTTGTTTTATCTTGTTTTTGTTTGAGATAAATATTCAAATTGATTATACCATGCCTACTCAGGAGAATGACACTCTAATACTTCAGTGATTTTTTGATTTGCCAATGAGAAAATGAAAAAAAACCTTATAGTGATTAAATAGATTGCATATCCAACATTTATAAGAATAACATTTATAGTATTTTTAATTCAGTAAATATCAAGTAATCCCTTGGCTTCAAAAAGACTGGGAAACTATTCTTAAACATGTATATTATCATGTAAGGTACATGAATGTATATAAACACTGTGGAAGGGATCCATCTTCCTTGCCAAAGAAGTGCAAATGAAACCATAATTAGATACCACTGTGAACCTGATATGAAGGGATGATCAACAAAGTGAGGGAACCAAGTGTCACAGAATGTAGACTATTACTTCTATGGGTTTATATAAGAACAACAACAATTAATTCAGGTTATAGGAAGAAATTACAAGATTTTGGACCTTGAGCCTCATTTATATGAGTCAGGAACTTTGCCATTAAGCTACATTTATTTTGGTCATTTATTTTGACATCAAAACACATGTCTTAGAAAATGAGTCTCCAATTCTTTTCACTTGAAAATCTTGAGAAAAAATGCATCTATAAAAAACCTGAAAATCTAGGAACTTCCTTCTGTTAGATATCAGTAGTTCGTTAATAAAGGACAAAGGTGTCAGAGGAAAGAGAAAAATAAAAATAAAAACACTTACGTTTTCACCAGGATTAAGGTATTTTTTTCTCCAAAAATCGAGGATACACCTAGTGTCTTAGACAAGTGTTCTGCCGTGAACTACATCTCAACCCTTGGTGTTCTACTACAGGTTGTCACAACCATGCTAATTGTCTTTTATTTACTTATTTATTTATTTATTTACTTATTTACTTATTTATTTACTTATTGTTTAACACAGGGTTTCTCTGTAACTTCGGAGCCTATCCTGGAACTACCTCTTGTAGACCAGGCTGGCTTCAAACTCACAGAGGTCTGCCCACCTCTGCCTCCCAAGTGTTGTGTTTAAAAACGTGTGCCACCACTGCCTGTCCCAGCAAGCTAGTCTTGTCAGTGTGGAGCCCTCCAGGATGTCCTACACACGTCTCTGATAGGATTCTGAAATTGCAGCCATGTGCTGCCAGTTCTAGAGTGGGATTTCCTACAGTACTCTAAAGATGACTCAGGTACCTTCTTTTGATTTTAGAGGAGTTCAGAGTACTTCAACCTCAGGAGCTGAGATTTGCTTTTTGCATAAAATATCCATGTGCATACTACCAGGTCTTGAACACATTCATTTTTCCCTTGGATCACTTCTTTCATATCCCTTTGGACATTTTCTTGATTCAGTCTGAGGGACCAATTAAATTAAAGTTAGAAATCTCTTCCAAAATAAAAGAAAGTTTTGAAATGGATAATATCTATTTTCTTCTCCTTTCTGTATGCTGCCATGGAAAAAGGACTCCAATCTCTACCTTGACACATCATGACAGTTGCTTTCTTTGTCTTTGTTATTTGTTCAACTATTAGCATGTGGCAATATTACAATACTCTACTTCAGCCATATAAACATTTCAGGAGTTCTATAGCTATTTAGCATGCATATCCAACCTAAAACAGGATTTAATGAATAGGTCAATTATTTAATTATTTTATGTGTCCTTCTAGTACAGCCTTGCAAAACAATAATGTACTTCACAAGTAATTTTATAAATCAGTAATGAGGATATCAACTACCCCATATGGAATTGATTTAATAAAAACAATAAATACATGAATTGAACATTTGTGAGGCATTATAAAAATTATGGATTAATAGCTATATTTGAAAGCCCAGAGGTGTAATAAATTGATCATCCACCTGGAAATAAATGATATAAGATAAATATTCTAACCTGATTCTATAATTGATGCGTCTTATCTTTTTGCCATGGTTGTTCCTGTGAGCTATTTTACTGAGAAAAGTAAAAATGTAGATGTTGACTTGAAATCTTTAAAAGCTTGTGGGCTATTTGATGAAGCAAACAGTAAAGGTATATGGCATTAATTAAGGTTTAAATTTCATTTCACATTAATAACAAAAGAAAAATGTCAGTATAACAAACTGCCTGTTAATGAATGAGTTTCAAATGAATGAGAGGCTCTAAGTTCTTTTAAAAAGACATCGTTTAGAGATTTAGTAAAAGAGATTTCTTCGTAGATTGAAATTATCATACAATCATACCTTTCCTCTTTAACTTTGATTGCTTAATCATACTACCTAGCCCATGATTTCAAGTCCTTGTGAGTAGAACCAGTACTCTAGGTTAGATGTGATAAATATATTTATCATTAGAATAGCAAGTATTGTTAGTTATAATTATAATTGGTTATATTAAAAACAGCTTAATGGAATTTAATTCATATACATTTCAAACAGGAGCTGCACACTCTATAGGAAAGGACAAGGCACCCCTGAACAAAATACTCTTTGGATGGACCAAGCTTACAGGTATACTTTCATATACAGGATGCAAAATACTAACAAAACTTTTTAAATTACATTGAAAAGAAATATGGTCAACACTGAAATACATGCTTTATACAAATTGACTGTCTCAGTCCTTAAGACAACTCTGTGCAAATGGAAATCATGCTCACATTTCCCGGCCACCCTGACCTGAATAATCACAAGAAACTATATTAATAACAACACTGCTTGGTTGATGACTCAAACATATTTCTAGCTAGTGCTTACCTATTAAGTTAACCCATTTCTATTAATCTATGTATTATCACGAAGCGGTGGCATACTGATAAGTTTCTGGAATCTTTCTTCTTTGAGAGCTACATGGTATCTACCTGACTCCACCTTTTTTCTTGCTGCATTCAGTTTAGTTTTCCCACCTAGCTCTATTCCTGCCATAGGCTAAAGCATCTTCATTATTAACCAATGGCATAATACATATTCATAGCCTATAGGCAAGAATCCCACATTATTTGTGGATCAGGTTATATTCCTTCTTGCTCTATAATACCAAAGCACCAATAATTTCTGTGAATTCAAGAAATTTCTTTGTCTGTTAGTGTCATATTGAGTATCATCAAAAGGCAATAGGAACAGCTCTTTGAGTATTAATTCTGATCTCCTAGTGTTAGTAAACAATTGTTTTTAAGACTGTGGGTTTTAAAAATATGACTTCAGTTTATAATATGTGTATGATCTTATAATACATTCTCATAAATTCCATTGAGGCTTTGACAATGAGCTCCCATTTCTAGACAGAGTGTTTAAAATGCAAACTTTAGCAGACACACAAAGTGAAGAAGGCATAATCAATTCTTTGAACTGTGAGTTTAGTACTCTTTGTATTACATCTACATGCCTGAAGAAAGTTAATTAAATAAAAACACATTGGGAGAGGGAAAAGTCACACAAGAATTTGTCCTCCAGATTTGGAGACATCTTCTTGGCACATTTGTGGCCATCTAATCATCTATCCATTCAGCACTTTGTAATACTATATTATAACTCTGGCTGCAAGACTCTCAACCATACTGCATTAGAGGCAAAAGGTTCCAGTGCCTTGAAGACATTCTGTCCTCAGAAAGTGATTCCCAGTAGTGGATCTTAGATTAAGAGATAAAGTGAAGGAAACTTGTGTCATGTTTGCATCACCAGAAATGATAGTATTTTCCTTTGTCTCTTTATGAGTCACAGTACTGTCAACTTTCAGATTTTCCTGGCTCATAATGAACCTGAAATGTTCTTATCCAAGAATGCTGGTCTCACTTTTAAAAGAAGGTATGTAATTCTTCTCTTATAGGTCCATAAGTCTGTAGTAAATTAAAAATAATTATATAAAGCAACTATGTACAATGTATGCATTGGCAAGTGTCTCAGTTGTTACTATTTCTGTGATGAAACATCATGACTAAAGACATCTTGGGGAGGAAAAAGATTATCTTACTCACAGTTCCATATGACACCTCATCATCAAAGTGAGAGCAGGAACATAAGCAGAGCAAGAACCTGGAGGAGATAGGAGCTGATGCAGTGATGCAGAGGCCTTAGAAGGATGCTACTTACATGCTTGCTCATCATGGCTTGCTCAAACTGGACCCTGGACCATCATGGAATGGGCATGACCTACAATGAGCAGGGTTCTCTCTCAACAATTACTAATTTTTAAAAAATGCCCTACTGGCTTGCCCATAGCCCAAACTTTTGGAGACATTTTCTTAATTGAGTTTCCCTCTTTTAAAATGACTTTAGCTTGTGTCGAGTTGACATTAAACAATCCAACAAAGAGAATATGGGTGGAAGCCGGTAATTTTCTCAGAGAAACCAGTGAGCAAAATCACAAAGATGGGTGAGATGATGATCGATAGGGTAAGATTAGTCTTAAAAGAAATGGTATCTATACAAATGTTTATACAAGAACTTAGAAGGAAAATAGGGTCAATTCAACCAATGTGTTTGGTGGTAGAGATTTATAAGTTGTTACTCAAAAAGGTACAATTGAGTTTTGAAAAGGGATTATGATAAAATTCTCTTCCTCTTGAGTTTGTAACTATAAAGGATTCTTGAATAACAAGAAGACTGACAACCTGGCTTGTCTTAGGAAACCCCATTTTGTTACTGTTCTAGTCAGCATCATGGGAGCAGTTAAATGCAACATTCATCATAGAGTTTGGAAAGCAGAAAAGTCTCACACAATATAGTTTAAGTATAAAACTCTACTATTATAATGCATCTGTATGCCTTGCATTTTCTCATTTTGACCTGTAATAATGAAGTAAATACAAGGATCTCATTTCATTTTCCAAAGAGGGTACGAGAGTAAATTTTAGAATTTTCCTTTGAAAAGTATCTTCTTTTCACATTTCATAATCCATATCTAAGATTTACTAACAAACCCAGAAATAAACAATTTCTCTCTGTTTATAAACACCAAACTACAGTGCATGAAGGAAGAAGCAGCCTTATTATTTTTAAGTGATCATAAAGTTGTATTAAAATAAGATTGCATTATATCTCAAAGGCAAACACTTAAGGATCTGGTATACTAGAGGAATTCAGGTCATTCTGTAAATTTCTGCTTGTAAAATGGGAAAAGAAAAGTGTATTGTAGAGAATCAACATTTGTTACGACAAATATCCATAAGTGAAAACCAATACAGAAGTGCCAGGTTGCAATCCTAACCTGTTAACAAGGACTTTCTTGAAGTCCAGTGTTGTCAATTCTGATACACACACACACACACACACAAAAAAAAAAGCCCTGAGCCCTGAGTTTTGCTCCTGGGTTTGGAGAGGGTTTTCACAGAGCTCAGAGAAAAGTTCCCTCTTGCTTCCAGCAGGGGGAAGAAAGGAATAAAATCACTCATAGTTACACCAGGCCATTATGTCTTTTGATAAAGTCCGACCTCAGAAGACTCTTTACCCAGGCACTAACCTCTCACAGTTTTCTTGGAGCCCTGCAGCAAGCATCATTACCCATTGCACCATCTCTCCAGTCCTTACATTTCATGTTTTTAATTGATCTAACAGATAATATTTTGTTTAAAATAATTATAATAACAGTACATTTCGCTATCAATATATGATGGGAAACTTCCTTTAGCCAATGGTCTTTGAGACGCTCTGTCGGGCGGGGTATGGCTTTTGGGTACCAAAAGGCCTGCAGAAGCACCTGCTCAGCTCCTCTTCTTTCCTTGCCACACCTGGATGGTGGACCCCGTTCCTGTCTCCTCATCGTGATCCCTGAGTTTCCCTTTTAATAAAGAAAAAGCTTAGTAACCCTATTTGGAGCAAGTGTGGGATTATTTGATTCACATTCCCCCATCTGACATATTCCAATTCATCTGGTTGCCCAACATGGGGCCAAGTCCAGGATTCCCACAAACACCTCCAACTTCCCCCAGTCCCTCATCCCTACCTCCTCTTCCTCCTTTGCTATTTGGGTTTGCAAGCTCGAGTATGTTTCTTGCCAGTACAGGGCTCACCTGCTGCAGCCTATTACCCCAACTTTCCGTATTTTTTTTTCTGCTGACTGAACACATATCCCGCATTTCAGAAAGCCACCATCAATCCTGTTTCCTTGTTGTGATTCTTGAGTTTCTCTTTTAATAAAGAAAACCTTTAGTATACACTATTTGTAGTTAGAGTAAAATTATTTAATTCATGTTTCCCCCATATGGCAAGTTCCACTTCATATGTATATGTAGAAAATGGATTATAGCAATAATACAAGACTGAGCCATCTTTCCAGCCCTAAAACTATGCTAGTTTTTCAGTTAGTAGTAGATTTACTCCTAGGGCCTATTGTCTACACAGCCATATGTTCATGACCCTATTAGTGGTACTGGGCATAACTTTTATCTTGTAGAGACGACCATAGATCCAATTATTGGTTACTACCCTAACATTTTTGTCACTACTGCAACACTGAACAAAACTTTTTAGGCCAGCCGTGGATCGCAACCTGGTAATACTGGTGATTATTTTGTTCATGTGGTAGAATGGATAGAATCCTTAAACATTCTAAAAGAAAGCTAATAGGGTTGACATTTCCAGGTTAGTATCCACATGACTTTTCCATGCCCTATGACTCATCAAGTATGTGGTGTCTTCAGAAATAAGGTCTTAAAATCACATTCTGGATGGAAACTTTCTTAGTTGTCATGTTGAAATACCATAACAAACTTGCCATCCTTAGTATTGATACTTCAAGCCTTGCTTGGATATCTGGAGGGTTTCTGATTCTTGATGTTTAACCTTAGTTTTTCAGTGTTGATGAAGAGGGAGATTGTATTGAATCCTGTGACTATTTTTGATAGAATGCATTTTTTACAGTGTTAGCCCTACTAATACAAGAGTGTGGGAGGTCTTTCAATCATTTGTTATTTTCTTTGCCCCCCCCTTTTATATCATAAACTTGTATTGTACAAGTCTTATGTTTCCTTAGGTAAATTTATTTCAACATATTTTACTATGGGACCCTACCATGAATCATATTCTTTCCCTGATTTACTTTATTTTTATATATAGGAAATCTACTGATCTTTGTGTGTATTGATTTTGTATTTTTATACATTATAGATGTTTCATCAGCTGTATGTGCTTTCCTGTGTGTTTTTTAGGTTCTCCTTTGTATAAAATTATTTCACCAGCAAATAAGGATACTTTGATTTCCTTCTCTCCTATTTGTATTCCATATATTTTATACCTCTTGTATTCCTTTGGCTAAGATGAAAAGGTCTATATTTCACAGGAAACTGTAGAAATCCTTGTCTTATTCATGATTTTAGTGAAAATATTTGAATTTTCTCCATATAACATAATGTTGAATGTAGGGTTCTGTATTTTTTTATTATTTTGGGATATGTATATTGTATTCTCCATAACTTTTATTATGAAAGGATGTTAAATTTTGTCAGGCCTTTTAAGCAACTAATGACAAGGTCATGTTGAAAAATGAGCTGATATTCTGATGTGTTCTTATGTTTAGTGTTTTCCCATTATATCTGTATGTTTAGTGTTTTTACTATTATATTATAAGGGTGACTTTAGCTCTCTATTTGGTGTCCCATATTCTTTTTGCACCTAATTAGCATCTCTTTTCTTAGATTTAGGAAAGTTTCTTCTGTGTGTGTGTGTGCGTGTATGTGTGCACACACACATGTGTGTGAATATGTGCTACCTCACATCACTGATTTTCTTTCGTTAAGACTTATTCCTCCTCCTAAATTTCCTAAGTTTTTTGCTTAAATATTTATAAAACCATTTTCAAGCACCTTATTTTGACCATATTCTTCCCTTCCCATAGCTAACTCTCCCATCACTACTCACTGAATTTCATGTTCTCATAACACCGTCTCTCAAAATCAAAACAAAAGTCAAAATAAAAGAAAGAGAAAAAAGAAAATTATGAACACAATTATGAAGTCCATTTTGTGTTAGACAACTCTTAATGAGCATTAAGCTTTACTGGAGCATGGTTGATAAATTTGGTGTCTATTGAAGAAAAAAATTTTCACTCTCAGATTTGGAAGTACTCCTTCAATAATTTTGATAAATATATTTTTGTGCCTTTATTTGTGTTTCTTCTTCTATGCCCAAGATTCATAGATTCCACATTTTATAGGGTTCTATGACATTGTTCATGAGTTTTATTAAATTTATCAATTTCTTTGGCTAAGTGATCTACTTCTTCTTTGTTTCTAATTCTGATATTCTATTTTCCACTTGATACATTCAATTGTTATGAGCTTTCATTGAATGTTTTGCTTGATTTGTTGAATTTTTGCATTTCAAATTTTATTCAATTTGGGCTTTCTTCAGAATTTCTAGCTTTAAATAAATTAAATTACATTTCATATTGTTAGTTGTTTTACCTATTTCCTTAACTGTTTGTATTTTCCTAGGCTACATTCCAGGAATAATAACATACTTGAATTCTTTGATCATATTTATAATTTTATTTTGTATCATTTGCCTTTATTTCCTTGTACATCATTTATTATGGAAATAAAGCATTTTGTTGTTGTTGTTTTTGTTTGTGTGTGTGTGTCTGTGTGCTCTTCATGCTTTTGTTATGCGACAGGTAGCAAGCTTTTTTTGTCAGAATGTCTTTGGACCACCAGCCTGTATATAATGACCCAGAGACTAATCATTAATTCCAAAAGTTTGAAATTAGCTTTCTCCCAAGTAGTTCTTATAACTTAATAAATCCATATTGATTTAATTTCTTTCTGCCACATGGCTCCATTACCTATTTTTAGTATGACACATCCAACTTGCTCCGAGTCTGCTGAAGATGTCACACACCTGCATGCCTCCTCCAAGCTTTTCTCCCTTGGTACGAAAGTCCCACCCTTAAACTCCTGCCTAACTATTGGACCTTTTAGGTTTTTACTACAGCAGTCAGAACAACACTTCTTCAAACAGTGTACAAATATCTCACACCACATGGTCATCTGGAGTCAAGTCCTTGGTAGTGTCTCTCGGAGTGAATATCTGTCCAGTCCTTGTGGTATGGTTGTTGGGATCTCTGTTATTTCTTAAAGTTGTCAGGTTATTTTAGCAGTCAGATGGTTATGTTTTTTTATTTTGTTTTGTTTTGTTTTTTTGAGACAAGGTTTCTCTGTAGCTTTGGAGCCTATCTTGAAACTAGCTCTTATAGTCAGATGGTTTGTAATGTTCAGACTTGGGGCCACTCAGTGTTGATATGCAATTGGAATATCAGAAGTGATTCTCCCATGCATGCTGAAATCCTAGGGTCATGCTGAGTGATCCTGTGATAGCTGTCCCTGCCCCTCACTGGATACAGAAGCAGGATAGCTTCTTTTCCTCTCACAACAAGGAAAGAGGGCCCCACTCTTCATGAAGGATGTGTACTTCACCTGGGCAGTACATTAGAGCAGACCCTGTTATCAGGGATGCATAAGAGCTGACCTTGAAGACTGAGCTGAAGCTCCCCTTTGCTATCATCTGTCTTGCGGTGGCATGGGTGAGGGAATGATGCCCACCACCCCCCAATACAAGAGAGTCTGCATCAGTGGGAGAAGTTGCCCTGACCCTCAACAGCTACAGCACAGAGGAGAGCAGACCCTTCACCCTGGCAGGGAAGCAAACTAAAGCTAACTCTGCTGTCAGGGATGCAGGTGAGCCAGCCCTGAGGGTGAGAGAACAGGAGAGCTTACCATGCCCCCCGATATGACCCCACCCTACCCCCTGCAGCTATCCATAATGAGGGTCTTGCATCTTTTCTGGGCAAGACAGTGAAGCTAGCCCTGTGGTGTGAAGAGTGGGTGAGCCTCACCTGAGGGCCTGAGAGCAAGAGAGCTGGTCATACTCCTTATTGCAAGCTGCTTTGAGTGGGCTGGCTGAGGCAGTGCTGAAGGTGGTAAAGATGAGAAAACTGGTAGAATGACCAACCCAGCTACCACCCAGGTTCAGGAACAGGGCTCTGAGTTAGCCTAGCCCAACATCTACCTTATCTATAAACTATTGGAGCATGTGAAGGGGAAGAGTGTAATGATCCAAAACTGCAGGATCTCAATGACAGTGAAAGTCCATTATCCATGGTGTAGAAGAGGCTAGAGGCTTTGAACCACACAAATTACTCATAAACACTAGCAAGCAAAGATGAAAGGACTAAACAGTGAACTGTATGACCTGTCCCATGGACCACACTACAGCTTCCACAATAAGATTCTCCACACCCCATTCCTTTTTCTGCTTTTGTTTCTGATTTGTTTGTTTACTTTATTTGTTTTTGTTGTTGTTGTTTTTCTTTTACTTTTCCCTTTGTTTGGGGGATAATTTTAAGGGCAGAGGGCAGATGTGGGAAGACAAGAAGATACGTGGGATCATGATTATGATGTAAAATCTGCAAAAATCAATAAAGTTTTTTGTTAAAAAAAGTGATTCTAGTTAAGTCAGGACAAAGTTCAGCATCTTAGCACAACAATGAGCCAGTTGTGATAGTGTGTTCTAAGTGTAACCTTCAGAAGTCTGTGGGGGTATACACAGAGGTCTCTGTGTTCTTCAGATGACCAGGACAAGGATCATGGCACTGAGAAGAACAGGCTCTGTCTAGAGATCATGTGCTCTAGGCTGTGGCCAGAGTGGAGGGGTGCTGTTTTTACTACACCAAGAAAGACAATAGCTCATAAGGGATGATACCTGAACTTACCCTTTGAACTCCAATGCATGTGTGCACTTTCACCCACATATATGGAGTTATGCTCATTAACACACAAACATACATATAAGCACCTAAAAATAAAATAATAAAATAAAT
>LOJH01046036.1:0-13480 GCA_001685095.1 Ellobius talpinus
GGCGCTCTTTGTCAGCTCGCGGCTCCTTTAACTTTTCCTGCTCCCAGACCGGTGCTTTTGCCCCTTAATGATACATTAGGAAGCCATTCGAGCCTGTCCTCCCCATCCCCCACCGCCCCGAACCGCACCGCCCGGCTCCGCAGCCGGCGCTCGGGATCTCACGGGCCCAGGTGTGAGCAAGCCGGAGTTTCGGGAACGCGGCCGGCGTCCGCGGCGCTGACGGCCCATAGCACTTTGTTTCGGGGAGCGGACAGCTTTAAACGTTGCTCTCCTAGTAACTTTAACTCCATCTGGGCAGGGAATGGCTTTCGATTGTTTTTGAGCGTACGTGAGGACTGTGCCCGGTGGATGAACTGGCCAAGAAGTCTTGTCTTTACCAAGTGGTTATTCGGCAACTTTGCTTGAAAAATTAAGGGAGTCGGTTCAGTGCTAGTGAGTTGGTTGCTCAGCTATTGTGGCTCTTCTGGGTGCTGCGGAAGATTGGTGACCGTCTTTCAAAGTTGCAGAATGGCGTGTGTTGCTTACTCATTTCATTGTATGATATTCTCATTGAACTGTTGGTGGTGGAAGGGTGCGCTGGGACTTGCAGGAAGAAGCCAGCACATTTATGGATAGGCTATTTCTTTGGTTTTCGTGCCTTCATTTGTTGTGCAGTAAATAGTGTTAACTGATGCATAGCAGCCTGGGCTTCGGGAACCCATTAAGCACTTGACCCAGTGTACCTTTTTTTGAGGTTTACCATCCTTGTACTAGGAAATGTACCAGGGCCTTCAGTCGCCTCCATATTTATTGCCTGCCAGTTCTTACCTAGCTGTGAGAAATCTTGAGAGAAACACTGTATAGAGGATGTATACATTATTGCATTAGGTTCTTTGTGATACAAAGTTAAGAGTTTGTTTTGTCTGTTACATTGTAAGGTGATGTCCTGCATAAAATACCATTATGTCTGCCTTGACTGAAATTTGGAGAAGGTATGTGGAATCTTAAGTAACTTTGGACTTGGTCAGTTTAAAACAAATAGTTTTAAAAAGCAATACAGGTTCAAACCATGTTAGAGTTTTACTTTGATTCCTTCTCATTTTCTGTTTGAAAACCATTTATGTCGCACAAGAAGGTTTATGATGGCACATGCCTTTAATCCCAGCACTCAGGCAGAGACAGGCGAATCTAAGTTCAAAGCCAGCCTGGTCTACAGAGCAGTTCCAGGATATCCAGGGCTACACAGACAAACCATATTTTGAGAAAAAAAGAAAGACATTTATATATCTTACTGTTGGTTAATTTGAGATTACTGTATGTTTTATATTTGTACTTAAATTCTTCCTGTTAAAAAGAATAGATACACAAGTGCTCATTGTGCCTCCCCATTGCTGTGAGCTCAGTTGTATTAGTGCAACTCAGTTGTGTTAGTGAAACTCCTCTGAACTGGAAGACTGGTTATTCCCACTTTATTTAATTATTAGCACTATTATTAGTGAAGAAAAATATGGCTTCTTTTTGAGAAGCTAAACATTTTTTTGATCAAGAATGACAGTATAAAGGCCAGATGATGGTGGTGCACACCTTTAATCCCAGCATTCGGGAGGCAGAGGCAGGTGGATCTCTGTGAGTTTTGAGGCCAGCCTGGTCTACAAAGTAAGTTCCAGGATAGCCAGAGCTATGCAGTAAAACCATGTCTCAAAAAAAAACAAAACAACAATAACAAAAAGAATAATAGCATAGCCTAACAAAACTTTGGGAAATGTTTAGATCAGTTCTGTTATGTATTTTTTCTTCTTTAGCTGCAAAGCAAAGCTAATTCTTTACAGTGGAAGTCAAATGTATTGGCTTCCAACTTTTAAATTTTTAAAAGTTAGGTATCTTTTGAAGGGAGTGGAATTTCTAATTGTTTTTGAGACATGTAAATGGAAACTAATGTGTGAAATGGAAAGTAAAGAGGTTTTTGATTGTGTATCTCTATACCATATTAGAATCCATGTGGAAAAGACCTTGTAGCTAGTGAAGACCCTGAAAGTGAAACTGATGTGTAACAGATGTGATTTAAGGTTTTCAATAAGTGGATAATGTGGAATTGCCAACAGTGCACTGAAGAAATGAAACTTAATATCCTTTGTTTGTTTGTTTGCTTGTTTGAGACAGGGCCTCTTTCTGTAGCTCTGACCTACCTGGCACTTTCTATCTAGACGACTGGCTTTGAACTCACAGATATCTGCCTCCCTCTGCCTCCCTATCCCTGGGATAAAGTACGTGCCCCACCACATCCCTTGAAAGTAAAATATTCTTTATGAGATCTAATAAAGGTTTTAATATTATCAGTGTTGATCACTAACTTAGGGCCAAAACAAAAATAAGGTCTTACGACAGTAGTTTGATTATAACACAGAATGGATTTTTTAATTTGTTTTTGAATGAAAAAAGGTAACCATGAACTGCCAATTATTGTGCTTGAAGTTTTAATAATTAAGTAAACAAATTAAGTGTTTTATAATTTTAGCTATCTGAATTTTTGTTTTATCATATTTAAAAGGCATAAGATAATATACTAAAATTATCTTAACTATTTAAAGCAAATATTTTGAACTGAAAGACTGCCTGAAATTTCTCCTTAACTATAAAGACTCTAGTTATTTTGAGTGCTCATAATCTTTACCTGAGGCATCAGTGTTGCATCCTGGTAAAACATCCCCTGCTGGAGGATTGTATATGTCAGAGGTCTATAATTCTGTCAGTGTTAAATGAAGCTTGTTTTTTTGTTTTTGTTTTTTGTTTTTTTTAAGACAGATTTTTATTGTGGGCCTGCAACCAACTGTGTAGACCAGGCTTGCTAGGATTAAATGAAGTAAGATATGCTTGTGGAGTTCTGGGATTAAATGTTAAATACTACACCTGGCTTTAGTGGGAAGCCCAGGAAGTGTTCTACCATATTTGTTATGTCATCAAAGTTGAAGTCAGGGATGGCACGTGGTGAACAGGCAATGCTGAAGCAGCAGGTGGCAGGGACAGGATTTCTGGGATACTGTGTTCAACTCTTATTGAGTCAGCTCTGTGCTCTGAATCACTTCATAGGGCAATTACTGTTACTGGAGAGACAACTTGAGTGTTATTGTTACAGAAAAATCAGGGACAATGGATGATGTCTTACAAGGGATCAGCAAAAATTGCAGTGCAGCTGGTAACTGTTGTACTTTGTTGTAAGACTCTTTTCTCTAATAAAATTTCTCAAACTTGCAAACTTGAAATAAGTGATAGACAACTGTTCTTCACTACTGTATGTGCAGTTTAATAGAAAGTCTTCCCCCCGATCACTATTCATGCATTTTGAGATAATACAAGTATATAATATTTATGATAGCATTTCTTTTTCTTTTTCTTGCTTTCCTTCCCTTCCTCCCTTTCTCCCTTCCTCCCCCTCCCCCATTCCTCTCTGCCTCTTTCCTTCTTTAGTATTTTTTTTTGGAGATAAGGCCTATTATGTATTCCAGGCTGACCTTGAACTCGGTATGTAGCCTGGGCTGGCCTAGAATTTGAATATTTCCTTAGCATCCCACAGCAGGGTTTGTAGGTATGCATGACCATGCTAAGCAAAATGATTCTTGTTTTAATATTTTTTTAAGATAGCAGATAAATGGGGTATGTGTGTATATATAATAGTATCTTATATATCTATCTTACTATCTGTCTGTCTGTCTATCTGTATCTACTGATCTCTTGTCCATAGGAGGCATTAAAATGTCTTAATTGAAAACTGGATCTGGGACTGTCAGTTTCTCTTCCCTGTACAGAGAGGTTGTTTTAACTTGGCTATGTTGTAGTTTGCTATTGTCCTGTCGGTTTATTCCTAGGAATTATTAATATATGATGTTTTTAGTCTCATAATTTTACATTGCTTGTTAAATTGATAAACATGGATTCCATGCAAATTTAAAAGTATTGTATAGTTTAATTTCTCATTCTTAAAATAATTTGTTATATTTCCTATTACCCACTTAATTCTATGATGCAAGATTTATAGTCAGTTTGCAAAGTTACAAACTGATTACAAGACTTTGTATAAGACTCTGTGCCTTACCTGCTTTGTGTTCTGCAAAATTACAGGTTATTCTTTGGGCCACAGGTTTTTCTGATCAGATAGTGTCTGTCCAGCCCTAATATCCTTTAAGTCAATGTAAGCTTATAACTAAGGAGCTTTCATGGAACTTCATTGACCTTCTAAAATAAAGATGATCAGTTTTTAGGTATAAAGAACACTAGTTTGGTCTGGAGAGAATGCTCTGTGCTTAAGAGCACTCGCTGATTTCTAGAGATCCCGGATTTGGTTCTCACAGCCATGTTGGGGAGTTTACAAAATGCACATACATATATACAGGCAAATACTCATAAACATAATATCTTTTAGTAAGTGATCATAGCACTTGGGAGTCAGGCTGGTAGCTCTCTGAATTCTAGACCTGTGTGGTCTACATAACAAAGTTCTAGGCCAGAGCTACACAGTGAAACCCTGTTTTAAAACAAGCAAGCAGGCAAACAAATAAATAAATATTCTTTTAAAAAATAGAGCCCTGGAAGTTCTCTTCATGCATTTCTGGTGGAGAAATGTGAGGTACCCTTGATAGGATATAATTTTTGTTTTTTCATCTGTGATACTCTTAGGCCACAGAATAAACTTTCTAATAGATATATGTTCCCCTATTAAACTTTTTCTTTTTTACTTTTACATTTATTTATATGTGTGCACACACACGTGTGTGTACGTGGACTCATGCATTCCTCAGTATGTGCATGAAGGTCAGAGGATATCTTGTGGGAGTAGGCTCTCTTCTACCATCTCGGTTCAAGACTAGATGGTAAGTGCATTTAGCCACCAAGTCATCTTGTTGGCTCCTAAATATTTTTATCTGTTGGTTTTTAGCAAACTGATTAATCCCTTCCTTCTCCTATAAAACTTTCTTTATCATGTTTATACCTTATAATTATTTTCAGAACTTATTGGCAAGTCAAGTTGTAAAAAGTTATCCAGTAAAAGGGGCATGATTTCTGTTTTATAATGGCCTTGCATACCAATGTGTGCCTGTGGTGGTTATGAAATATTTAGTAGAAAAAACAGTCTTGAATTTAGAATTTGAAGTTTTTTTTAAAGATTTATTTGTAATTTAATTAATTTTTGAAGCCAGAGTTTCACTGTGTAGCTCTGTCTGGCCTGAGATTCACTGGGCTTGAACTGAGATATGACTGCCTCTACCTTCTGAGGTCTTGGATTAAAGGCATGAACCACCACTTGTGGCTTATTTTTATTTTGTATTTGTGTGAATGCCTACATGTATGTATATGTACAGTGTGAGTGTCTGGTGAATGCAGAGGTCAGAAGGCTACACCGGGTTCCCTAGATCTAGAGTTACAGGCAATTGTGAGCTGACATGGGTGTGGGAATTGAACTCTGCAAGTCCTCTGCAAGAGAAGCATAATCTGTCAGTATGAGCCGTCTCTTTAGCCTAGAATTGGAAGTTTGATCTATTGCAGAATATGAGAGACCTTAGAGCACAACTTTAGAGAAATAGGAATGACACACAAAAGGCCTCATGTGAAAGATGTTTCACTTTGCTTCTGCTGCTGTGTGATAGCAGGAGCTATATAAAACACAGTTTGAGATGACTTAGACTTTCTGTGTACTTTTTTACTAAAACATTTTTTGCATATGTTTATTTTTATTTTATGTTATTTTATGTAGATGAGTGTTCTGATTGCATGAATATCTGCACCTGAGTAGGTTAGAAGAAGGCATCAGATCCTCTGGAACTGGAGTTAATAGATTATTGTGAGCCACCATGTGGATGCTAGCAGCCACACTCTGGTCCTCTGCAGAGCAACAAATGTTCTCAACTGCTGAGCCTATTCTCCAGCTGCTCTGTTTACTTTTTAAAATAATTAAGACAGTCTTTCCTTGTGGGTTAACATTAATTAAATTAATTCATTTATATGTGTATATATACGTATATACATACATATGGACACACACACACATCCCAGGGCACAACTGTAGGAATTGATTCTCTCCTTTCACCATGTGGGACTTGGGATCCAATTCAGGTGACCAGACTTTGCAGCAGGCACCTTTACTGGTTGAGACATCTTGCTGATCCTCTGCTCAGTTATTTGTTGTTTTCAGACAGGATCTCACTATGTATAGATTATTGGCTTGGGATTTGATATGTAGACCAGGTTGGCCTACATACTGAAATTATCATGTGCCTTGAAGTTGTCATGTGCCTCTTGCTTCTGCCTCCCAACTTCTAGGATTACAGGCATGTTCTACCACATCTGGCTCTATTGACTTTTTTTGTTTTTTGTTTTTTTCCCCCTCCTTTGGCACATCTCACTCAGTCACAGAACATGCTGAATATCGTGAACAGTCAACCCTGCAAGAGAGGAGTCACCAGCCAAGTGGAGTCTTGGAAGGTTTACTAGAAGTAGTATTTGAATTAAACCCTGAAGGGCTGGTGAGGTTTAGCTAAGTAGAGTGATAAGAGTGTGTTTGGGAGAGCAGAGGGAATACAGTTATTTCAGAGGGAAGTTAGATTTTCCTGGTGGAGAATGAAGGCAGAGGCTTAACATGGAGTGGACTCAAGCTGTAGTGGTTCTAGTACTAGTGAATCTGGGCTCTATCCTGGTGTCAGGGTTATCAACTTTTAGGCATTCTAAATGGGTTACAGACTCATAGTCAGATCCTGAGTGATAGCTGACTCTTAAGGCCTTGGGTAAAAAGTGGTGAGTAAAAACTGCCTATTTGTTTAGTTGTTGTTTTTGGTCGTTTTGAGATGATCTAGATTCTATGCCTGGTCCCGAATTCCCAATCTTCCTACCTTCTCAGTGTTATTTGACAGCCCTGGTTAGCCCAGAACTCTTTGTAGACCAGGCAGGCTTAGAACTCACAGAGATCCACCTGTGATTTAATGGGGGTTATTTTAGAAAAACCACCATGGTAAAAAGTATGAAGAGACAAGCTACCTACAGGCAGAGATAATGTGCTGCTGATGCAGTGTCATAGGCAAGTCAAAGGCAAAGGGAAGATTACTGGATATGTGGCAGGGAAGGGAGAAGTCTTAATCATTGCAGAGGAGGAGTGGGAAAGTCTCTGGCATGTATACCTAGAGGAAGGAAATGGTCAAGATGTATCTGGGGATGTAGGAATGAGATTTTCGGATAGCTCAGGATAGGTAATTAAAGATGTGATTTACTTGAACCTGCTTACACGCTGTCTGCAAGTCTACTTTGCAGTTACCCCTCTCCTGCTGGGGATGTACCCAGGGCCTCACACATTCTAGGCAAGTTCTTAACCACTTGAACTACACCCCTGACCCTTAATGTGCAATTTTTATCTTGACAAAGAGATCGTTGGGAACCAATGTGGGAGGCTGCTTGCCACATTGTTGACTTAAGAAAAACCTTTACAGGAGTTGTAAAGTTGTAAGTTTAATCTTGACTTTATCCTATAAAAAATACGTATGCTAAAACGTGGTTTTGTATATAGAAAAATATTTGGAAGACTATATATACTTTGTAGTGTACTTCCTGATTAAAAAAAGTTAGCAATTTGTTTTGTTTTGCTTTTGAGAAAGGATCTCACTATATAGCTCCAGAAGGCCTTGAATTTACTACCTCTGCCTGCCCAGGATTAAAGTTATGAACCACCATACCTGGCAAAGGTTAAAATTTAAAAATTTATTTAAAATACATGTAAGAGATAGAAATTCTGGGGAAAGATCAGTAACTATTATTTTAAAATTTTGTTCATTCCTTGTGTGTGTGTGTGTGCGCTTGCGTGCATGCATGTGTGTGAGTGATGTGTTTGTATGATTAAGGCAGGGTCTATTTCCATCCCCCAAGGGACTTAGCATTTCTGGCTGGCTTGGAACTTGCAGTGAAGACAGGATGGCCTAGAATTCATAGAAATCCATCCACCTGCATCTGCCTTCCAAGTACTGGAATTAAAGGCATGTGCCACCAAGTCAAGCCCAAAGCAGGGTTTTTACTGAATGTTTTTCATTATAAAGAATAGTAACTCCCTAGGAAAGCTCTGTATGCAGTAATGCCATGACAAAATGATTTAAAATTTTTTATTAGCCAAACCTATAAATGTCATTATTGTGAAATTTTTTTAATGTAACTCTGATCAGGATTTTAATAAGCTTTCTAAATGAGACTTACTAGGTAGTATTGAATGATTTCTTGTACTAAGGATGTAGATCAGTAATAGAAAGTTTATCTAGTGTGTTTAAGGTCCTCCAAAAGATAATTATTTTAAATTTATTTTTTCAAGTTTAATCATATATACAGTGTATTTTAGTCATAGCCACTCCCTGTTATTTGCTACTTTTTTTTTTCTTGAGAGAGCATTTCACTGTGTAGCCCTGAAACTCAGTATGTAGACTATAGGCTGGCTTTGAGCCTCTCTGACTCCAGAGGGTGAAAGCCTGTACCACCATGTCCAGAACATCCTTTTTTTTAAACTTTTTAAATATATTATTTGTGTGTGTGTGTGTGTGTGTGTGTGTGTGTACACATGCATGTCTGATGTCTGTGCAGACATGCTTATGCCTATAGCCATCCTTATGCCATGGAACACTAGTGGAGAGCAAAGGACAACTTTGTGGAGTTGCTTTTTCTCTGCTTTTACATTTGTTCTAGGAACTGAACTCAAGTCTGAGCTGTAAGCGCCTTTATGTGCTGAGCCATCTTGCTGGCCCACTTCTTATATATTTTATATTTGGTAATATTTGCTTTCTAAGTTTAACTGTAACCTATTACATTATAAGCAAAGTAGTTGATTGTCATTGTAGTCCATGTGGTTTTGTTTTTAATTCCATCCTTTAGTTCAGCCTAGCAAAAATAAGGTAAAATAAGGCTTCCACTGTTTCTTGATAGGGGATTTATATTTCCAGTTCTAGAGATTGAAACCAGAGCATTATTTTATGTTAGATAAGCACTGTGGCACTGAGCTACATCTCAGCACATAGCCTTGAGATTCTAATGTATTTCATGTTTGATATAAGCATCAAATTATGTACAGAAATGACCACATAAAATCTTAAGGCTTCATAATTAGACAATGCTACCAAAGTTGAAGTATTTGGTTAGGGTGGCCATGGTTTTCTCCTATGAGACTCATATACTTATCATCGTTGCATATTGAAATTAGGTGTGCTATTATTTATTTTTTAAATGATTTTTTAAAATTTTCAAGTGCATTGGTGTTTTGCCTGTATGTATCTTTGTGAAGGTGTGGGATCCCATGGGGGTAGTTACAGGCAGTTGTAGGCTTCCATGTGGGTGCTGGGAATTGAACCCAGGTCCTCTGAAAGTGCTCTTAACCACTGAACCATTTCTCCGGCGCCCTTCCCCCTCATCGTTTTTTAAAGACAGGGTCTGTGTAGCCTTGGCTATCCTGGGACTCAATATGTAGACCAGGCTGGTCTCAAACTCGTAGAGATTTGTCTGCCTCTGCTTCCTTAGTACTGAGATTAAAGGTGTGCAACACCACCAAGATAGGCTAGGTGAAACTTTCAAGAATATTTAACCTGAGCTGAGTGTACTGGCTCATGCCTTTAGTCCTAGCACTTGGGGAACAGAGGCAGGTGGATCTCTGTGAGCTTAGGCCAGCCCGGTCTACAAAGCAGTTCCAGGACAGCCAGGGCTATTACATAGAGGATTCCTGTCTTTAGAAACAAACAAGAATATTTAACCTGTCTAGAGACAGAGGCCTTAAAGTATGTGGTGGTTATATACACATCGAGATGTTATCTGTATAGAACTGAAGGAAGAGATGCTGTCTGCTGTTGTAAGTACCCCAGTTGGGCCATACCTTCTTAGAGTCAATTTGTTGTGTAGTCTATGTCTTGTCTAGTCCTGTTTGGCAGTAGTGATGACACTCGAATAGGTTTTGGTACAACTTTTTCTTTTGTACTTTTACTTTGGGAGTCTTTTTTTTTGGTTTTTTGAGACAGGGTTTTCTCTGTAGCTGTGGCTGTCCTGCAACAAGGTCTGTAGACCAGGCTGGCATTCTCTCTCCTGAGTGCTGAGATTAACCGTATGGGCAACCACCACCTGGCTTAGTTTTGGGAGTCTTAAGTGATTGCAGTGCTAGGAGCTGGAAGATCCTGTGGAGAGGGATGGGTTCCCAGACTAACTTTTCCAGAGTCTCATTGGGGTTCAAGTCCTAGTTGACTTTTTGGTTGAGTGCAGTCACAAAAGCAACCACTGGTAAGAGTAGCAGAGGCACCACCCAGCTGAATCCAGCCAAGATTGTGAAATCATGAATAAATACGGTGGTTTGTTCGCAGCAACAAATAATAATAATAATGGACACTAGGCTGGCAAGATGGCTCAGTGGGTAAAAGTGCTTAGCACCAAGTCTGGGTCTGATCCAGGGAAACCACATGATGGAAGGAGAGAAACCTCTACACATGCACCTTGGGATGTGCATACACATACATACAAATAAACAAGTATACAAATGTAATTAAAATAATGAAAGGAGATGATTTTATGAATTAAGGGACTCTTAAGAACAGAGTGATATAAATGATTATAACTACTGTTTTCTAGGTTCTTTTACTGAGATAGTTAAATGAGGCTTCTTGCTACATTTGGCCCTTCTTTCTCTAAGATATTTTAAGGTAGAAATGAATTATTATTGAGGAGTTTAATATTTAAATAATGCTGTTATCAGGACTGTGATGTAGGTTGGTTAATTGAGTGCTTGTCTAACATGCATGAAACCCTGTGTTTGATCTGCAGTGCCTGTAATCTCAACCTTGGGGGAGGTGGAGGCAGGAGAATCACAAGTTCAAGTTTATCCTCAACTATAGATTATGAGGGAGGCTAGCCTTGGATATAGGAAAAGTCTGTCTCAAGCTCTTTCCCTTCAAATGTAGTTATGACTATAGATGGTCTATAATTAGATAATACCTAATAGCTAAAAAATTATGCATGACCCTCCCCAAGTTAGAATTTTATGTTTTTGACTTATGCACACCTGATACATAGTGAAATATTTGTATTTTGTTGGAAGACCTAGCTTCTATTGCCAACAATAGGATGTGTCAGTAAGAACTAGGTTCCCCCTTCAATCCCTGCCTTTGTTTTAACAGGACATTATGTAGGCAAGGGTGGCCTTGATCTCACAGAATCCACCTGTCCCTGCCACCAGAGTGCAAAGATGTGTGCCATCACTCCCATCTGTCTCTCTACCTCACCCCTCTTTTAGAATAGAAACTTTAGAATAATACGGACTTGAACTGGATGTGTATTTCTCTTTCCCATCAAATTCTTTAGGATAGGAGATAAGTTGGTATGGTGCCTTTGCACTGCAGAGTCACTCAGTGGAGACCTGTCTCCTTTGTGTTTCTAGGGTATGGCATCTGCTTTAAGATCCCGTGATGGCTACTCGAGCTCCAGTCATTACATCTGTGTCCCATGAAGCAGAATGGAGGAGACCACAGACCAATATTACCCTTTAAAATGCTATTTAAAAAACACTGTTTGGACTGGATGTTGTGGTCTGGCACTCAGGAGTTAGAGGCAGGAGGATCTCTGAGTTTGAGGTCAGCCTGTTCTTCAGTGAAACACTGTTACAAAAAATGTGTGTGCGTGTGTTTGTGCTTGTTTGTGTATATATGTAGGTAGACATGGCTCAGTATTTAAGAGCACTAGTTATTGCAGAGAACCCAAGTTTGATTCCTGTCTCTGACATGGTGGCTTACAACCATCCATAAATCCAACTCCATGGTATCTAGGGTCCTTCTCTGACCTTTATGAGTACTAGACATGCATGTGCCATGCATACATACATAACAATAAAATACTGATACATAGAAAATAAATTAGAAAAAACTGGCTATTTTAAAAGTACCCCATGTTTCAACTTGTGTATCCATGTGATTTGAACTTAATTATAGTGGTGATATGGCCAGGATAGCTTAAAGAGAGGCCAGGAGTGTAGTAAAAGAACATTTAATATTTATTTATTTAATGTAGTAAATATATAATTAAATTTATTATAATAATATATTTTATTTATTATATTATAAACAGTCATTATCTACAATAAATCATAAATAATATTTATTTATTTATTTATTTGTTTACTTATTTATTTGTTATTCTGTGCAGCCCTGGCTGTCCTGGAACTCATTCTATAGATCAGTCTGGCCTAGAACTCAGAGATTCACTTGCTTCTGTCTCCTGAGTGCTGGAATTAAAGGCGTTCAACATCACTGCATGGCAATTTTATTTAATTGTGCATGTGTCTGGATGTATGTGTGCTATAGCATTTGTGTGGTAGGTCAGAGGACAACATGTGGTTCCCAAGCATGAAACTCAGGTCATCAGGCTTGGCAGCAAGTGCCTTTTTCTGCTGAACCATCTTGTAAACCTATGTTTTAATTCTTTATTGTTGAGATTCATGTCTCTCCTTCAAACCAATGTGGAAGGAGAGTATTAAATATTATAATTGCTGTGTATTTCAGTGAAATTATAGGTGACTTAATTTTTTTTCCAAGTGTGATGTCACTGGTCTGTAATCCCAGCACTCTGGAGGATTGAGGATAGCAAGATTGAGGATAGCCTGATGATCCCAGGCCAGACAGGGATTCATGAGACCCTGCCTAAAATAAGTAAATCTGTGTTTCTTTTCTTATTTTTCCAAGTATGTTCCTGAAGCATTTGTGTTACTCTCAGCTGAGTTTACTTGCTTTTTTTTTGTTAATAACCCTGGGAAGATATTGGGAAAAGTCAGCTAAGAAGCACTGTGTATACTGGAGACGTCAGTATATGACAGAATTCTTCTCTTTCCTCATACTGTGGAAGCTCAATGCCAGCTAATGCAGAATGTCTCACATGACTATTTTGTGGAGTTTTAATTTTTTCTTTACATTTTTCTCTGCTCCCCTTTCTTCCCTCTCCCCCTCTCTCCTCCCCTGTGACCCCATGCTTCCACTTTACTCAGGAGATCTTATCTTTTTCTCCTTCCTATTTAGATCCATGTATGTCTTTCTTAGGGCCCTCTTTGTTGTCTAGGTTCTCTGGGGTTGTGGATGGTAGGTTGCTTTTTCTTTGCTTTATGTCTAAGAGCCACTTATGAGTGAGTACATATTATGTTTGTCTTTCTGGGTCTGGGTTACCTCACTCATGTTTTTTTCTAGATCTATTCATTTGCCTACAAATTTCAATATGTCATTTTTTACTGCCGTGTAGTATTTTCTTGTGTAAATGTACCACATTTTCTTTATCCATTCTTCACTTGAGGGGAATCTCGGTTGTTCCCAGGTGCCTCACAGGACTCTTGGAGAAAGCAGCTATTGCTTTTAAGTGCTGAGCAATTATGACTCTAGCCCTCTTAATTCCTTCCTTTTTCTTATTTTGAGAGAGGGTCTTTCTGTGTAGCCTTGGCTGTCCTGGAACTCACTTTGTAGACCAGGCTGGCCTC